>OLMO02000302.1:15288793-15320293 GCA_900291935.2 Cassiopea xamachana
CCTTACCAGCTGGACCTGAACATACAAACCCCATACATAAGAGCCTTACCAGCTGGACCTGAACATACAAACCCAATACATAAGAGCCTTACCAGGCTGCCCAAGGAAAACCTAGATTCCTTTATAGGGGGTTTCTACTGTACTCAAAAATTCTAAGTCTTGATGAACCTTCAGCTCTATATTATTCTTAAATTATTGTTAAATTTCAGCGATTCTGAGCCTTAATGTTCTTGTAAACATTATTTTAGCGATTCATTATTCCATTAAAATAAAATGTGCATATTTTTTCGAAAATTTGTCTGATCCTCCGCTCTTATTTGCGCCCCTTTCCCACTTATTAGCGCCCCTCTCCCACTTATTAACTTTCAATTTTTCTAGGAGAAACTCGCAAAAAAGTTGGCATTGTGGTTCAATTAATGAGTGATGTGTTGCAAGAGTCCAAAAGTTGTTTGCTTACATTGATGCTTATCGGGATTTTTGCACTGATGCTGGTTTGTGTACATTTAGTCCAAACTTTGAATCCCCTTCCCGCTTATTTCATTTCAAGGAACTTTTCCAACCCCCCAGCTTATTTAGGATCCTTGTTTATTCAGTAATAAGAAATTCATGCGAAGTACCTACATTTTACAGTTGTAAAATGACCCTGACCAACTTAGGAATTTCTTGAATGAAACGTCATCCATTCTCAAGAAATTCTTTTAGGCTTATTCTATGGATCACAGTGGTTCTGGTTGATGATGTCGGATGATAATGGCGGTGGCGGATGGTAGATGGTCTACCATAATCATCTACACTCTCCCACTCAGGGTGCATTCCATGTAAAACTCACGCCGGAGTTGCGCCTGTAGCTCTTCAGGTGTACGCCAAGGTTGAAGGCTGGCGTACACCTGAGGTACAAAGATCAAAAGAGCTGTGCCTCGAGATTTGCATTTTATTACGCCAGTACGCCAAAGAGTATAGTTTAAGCTATATCCAGGCTGATAGGAAAGCTAACTCTGCGCCGAAGATCTTCGGGCCTAAGTACATGTAATGCACATTGGCCTCTCACTGAACACTATCAAGGTCCACCCTTGCTGATTGTGCCTGCATTCTGTTGAATAATTAAGGAAAAGAGTCTCTGGTATGAATCCGTAAACAAAGATTCTTCCATGAAATACTTATAATATTTTAGGGACTGTGGAGGAGCAAATGCTCGAATCCCATGATTACAATCAGATTACGGCATTAATTGTGGCATTTACTACATGACAGATTGAAGAACCTATGGATAATTAGCATTGTTCTTAAAACAAAAGAAAAGCGTGGTACAAACAATGACCTGTTAACATATCTGCACTGACAACAGCAAATTCAACTTGAATGCACTCAGCGAGGAGTTCTTTAAAATACGGAGCCGAAAATGGCTGATACGAATAGAAGCAACTCACCTGAATTTAGCAAGATTATGGACCCATCATTTATCTTTCCATTTCTCTTCTCATACTCAATAAAATCCGGTTCTCCAATGAGATAGTCAGGGTTTGTGCTAGACTTTTGTTTTACATCAATAACAGATAAGTTGCCAATGAGATCAGTTATGTGAATCTGTCCAACAGTTTTCTTACCCTCGGCGAAGTGAATTGGAGCGTCCAAATGGGTGCCCCCATGTTCTGCAGCACAAAACATGTTCATTGAATAAAAGGTTGGGCCTTTTCCATGCACGATCTTCTTGTAAAAACGGAAACGATCCGCCATAGCGGTTGGCCAATACAGTGTTGTATTGTCGAATGAATGTGTTAGGTCAGCCACTTGAAGAGCGGAATATCCACTGCCAATAAACGCTAAAAGTAAAACCACGTAGAGCTTCTCCATTCGAGCAGTTAACCAGCACATGGCCTAACGTTTTTTATGCACCCTCTCTAGAATATACAACAGCATGCCATAGATATAGCTGCATGCTGTGCTTGACTGAAACGAGGCTTTGCGTGAAATAAACAAAAGGTGTGATAGGTATCATCAACAGGCAAACCATTGAACTATATATATTTAATTCAATGAGGCAAACTGACTTTCTCCTCCGGGGTACCATTTTATTGCGCAGGGTTGACTGACGACTTATCTTACAGGCTGACGATGATCAAGTCGTTCGGAACGAAAAATGCTAGCAGCGATCGCCTATCGTTTTTTCCTCAGAAGAATTCTCGTTCAGCACTCTTGTACGGCCTGTAGAATCATCACTTGGCCGAAATTCTGACAATTTAATTCTTCTAGCTGGAGAGTTAATACTGATATATTTCATATTTGACAATTTAAATCAAGCATTGAGAAGTGGTCTGGGTGCTAGTCTTGGCCCCAGACTCTTGAGTTCCGCACACCCGCTTCCGCTTTATAAGGTTTTATAAGACGTTTATGCCATGTATAGTTAAAAGAGACAATTCAATTAGGTATCGCTAAAGTAACAAGCATTTCAGGAAACTTGTCTCCAATGATATAGAAGCGCCGAAGGCGCTAGATGTCCATCTCATGGGTTTCCACATTGAACCGAGTGAGGCAAATTTTGCTTTGGCGGCCATTTTAAATCGTAGCAAAAATGATTATCGCCTGTACTGAGCCCTTATAATTTTGTGAAAAGTAAGGGCTGATTTCATGAACCGTGTAAAGTGGTGAGTTAGTATGAATTACCTCTTGTCCTTTCAATTTTGGCAATTTGTGCATTTATCGCGACGTTTCAAGTACGTTAAAAGTGGCAGTTCCTGTGGTTGGTACGCTTCTGTTTTGTTGAAATAAAATGTTTTGCAAACATTTCATTACAGGGGGATTAAGTTAGAAATTGCAATTTCAATTTCATTTGCTGCAGTTTCTACTCTAATAGCTTTGAAAACTTTGATTTTTGTTAGTCTTATCAAGGAAAGAGCTTTGTGACATTATATGACCGTAATGTGATTAATGACTTTTGAAAAATTAAAATCCGAAGGAAGGAAATGCTCGCTACATAAATAGCTATTGAAGGTAGGTTGAAAATTTTCTCTTTGCTGCAACTATCCACTTTCGGAGAAGGCCCTTATCCTTCAGGGGAAACTTGTGAAATGAAATGCCGTTTTAGAAAAACGATTTGTGCACCCATATGCAGGGCAAGACTCGACTATTTTCTGAAAAAAGATCCGATCCCATTTCACTTGCTAAAGCTAAAATATGGCATATTTTATATGTTTTCCTCAATGGCAGCAAACAGCATGCAACCTAAGTCCGCATTCATAGTTGCGTCTGCTGAGCTCTGAGTCTTAAAATCACAAAGAACCACGGGGGAAATATTATTGTTAGCTTCGTATATAAATTGTAAAACAAAAGCAATGTAAATAGTTGTCAGTGGCTTCAGTGCTACGTTGCAAAAAAGTTTTTAATTATACTTTTCAAATTTAACAAAGCGTAACGCAGCAACTGCCACACTTAAATTATTCGAAACGTCGTGACAAATACACGAATCGTAAAAATTCAATCGAAATTGAGGAGATAAGAGATGGCTAACGACGACTTATCACTTTGCACGCTAAAAATCTGTTGGGAACTTCACAAGCTCGGCAATTACTTTTTACCAATTTATAAGGGCTCAGTACAGGCGAAAAATCTTTTTGCCACCATTTAAAATGGCCGCCAAAACAAAATTTGCTTCGCTCTGGCAGACTGAGTTGGACATCTATTCAGAAATGTAAACGAGGCTCATGCCCCCACGCTCGTGCACAATCATACGAAAACAGTGGCAGAAAACGTGCAGAGCTAGCGAATGCTCAAATTAACCTTGGGAATGGCATAAACTGCATACTGTTAACTAAACTTTAGCATTTTCTCTTGGTATTAAGCTAGTTCTTTCCATGTAATAGCAACAAGAAGCTCCGTCTTTTTTGGAATCAGTTTTTGATGTGTATGCATTTCTATGGATTTACTGTAACTGCAGTCGAATCTCAGAGAGAATACTTCTATAAGCTACTCTCTTGCCCCTGCGAAGGAGCATACATATACATAGAGGTGCCCTCAAAGGAAACATTGCCCCCCTGCCTTAGGTATGCGCTGGTATCCCTGGTCAAAATAGTTTCTGTAAATGGGGTTTCCTATCTGGGGACTCAAAGTTGGAAACTTCGAGCACAGGTAATTCATTGACGTGGGGTTCGAGCTTTTTTTCTTGTCCAAAACTAAATTATCCAGAAACTATCTCACTATCAATTAATCTGTAGAATGATGTGCTTCCTTTTTGATACGATTCTTTTGTATATGTGTGTTTGTATGAATATACGTAGTCATACATTTGTCATACATTTTATGGTGTGGTAGGGTGGGTGTGGTTGTGAGAATGTCAGAATTTTCACTGGATCCGCCCCTGCAGAACTGATCTTTTCTCTTTTAACTCAGTTGATAGGTTATTCCAAACCTTGGCACCCTGAATGAGAAGCATTTCTGACCCACAGTTGATTTTCTTTAAATCAGTGGTAGTGCTTCGATGAATGCGCTCAGTGAATTGTGAATTTCTGGTGAAAATTTAATACATGTATTTTGGCCCTAAAGTTTTGAGAGAGGAAAAAAATTCAAAGAAAGAGGAAAACAGTTTCACTATGAAAAGATGTTTAAGTAAATAAAATTAATCATTATATGGTTATGATGCAATGAGGCACTCTTTGGCATGAAATGGTAAGGGGGTGCAATAACGAGAGGGGTTGACATTGTGCTAAAAAAAGCATGAATTGTGGGTGTTAATAAATGGAAGTGGGTATAGGTTTTTAATAATCACTGTAACGGGGGTTGTTAATAGTTGGGGGATGAATGTTCAATATACAGTGTGGGGACCTAAAAATTTCAAAATTATTGCAGTTAGTTAATGCCAAAAGTTGTTAAAGCCAGTTAGTTATTACTTACTTTTAGGGCGTCTCTACAAATGTGTACTTGACACTATCATGTATAGCAGGTTATGATTTCCTTAGTTGTTACTATTGATCTACGTTCACAAAGATAATGTATTTTATTTACTTATCCTTTTAAAAATTCGAAATCTTTAGTTGAGGTTGGGTGTGAATAAAATAGGGGGTAGATTTTCTTCGAAATTGCTTAGTTAGGGGGCTTAATAAATGGAAATAGATGGTGAAATTTTCTAAAATTACAATCGGGGACGGGGGTCCCCTACTATTCGGTACCAAAGAGTAAGCTCGATAAATTACATGGCTGGCTAAAAGCTAGTCTTGCTTACAAAAAAACTTTTGCTCAGAGTATCCGCTTAGGCAAAACAGTGCTTCTACTACCGAAGTTAAGAAATTGGGATACTTGGCATTTTAAACAGCTAACGTACGAGTTTCTACCACAACGATAAACTAGAATCTGGAATGAAGTGAGAAGGAACGCATTTATTGTCAATTTTATTGATCGCTTAGTAAAGAATTTTATTAGAAAGTAACTGTATGAAGATCAATTTCTCAAATGTAAGCAAGCAGCAGCTTCTACAAGCATTCAAAATCTCACAAAACTTATGGATTTGAAATAAGTGCTGTCTCAACACTTGTAGGCAGTGGCGCGGCCAGGAGGAATAGGTGGCAAATTGCCTCCCTCCCACAAATTGCCAAGATAGTGCTCAGAATGTCTTTAAAATCGATGAGAAAATAGGAGTAGCAAATCTTCAGAGAGCTTCTGGTAGGTGATACAAAAATGCGCTAGTGTTCTGAGTGTTTGTTTGAACCATTGAAGTTTGATCTGACCTTCCTCAGCCAAAGTTACATTTTTATAAGGGGGTGTGGCCAAATTTTACAAGAGGGAGACAATGACCATATTTTACAGAGGGTGTGGCCAAGAAAATTGTCTTTTATGCCCCCTACTTCTATGGCTCTGGCCATGCCACTGCTTATAGGTAGTATCATTCTCACCCCTTTCCTACACATCACATAATTTCGTATCCTTGCAGTTATTGCAAGCTCCTAAGAACTCAGTAATGGGAGAATTTCACATTATTTACAGCTAAACCCTACTACTACTTCTACCTTTATGCATTGATATTGATCTATCGGGCAACTAGAACTGCTACTCGGCTTGGCCTAGTACTCTCTACCTTCTAACAGGAAATAGACAATTCAATTAGGAAACAGTTATAAGAAGATATGGACTGTGTAAGGTAGTTGCTATTAGAATATAGCCATCCAGTTCCACAACTTCAGTGCCTTCTATTTAAATAATTTCATATTCCTACTGCCAATCGCAATACTTGCTGGGCCTCGTATGTAAACGAAATTTCCTTACTATCACCATGCTCCTCTGCAGGAGACTTACTATTTAGTATCAAAGTTAAAGACTTTGGTTCTACAACCTTCACTATAAAGCTACTTTTCCATCAGCTGTAAAAGATAAACATCTCGTGCTTAAAATTACCATTTCCATTCAGTCAGGTCACCCCAGCTAGTTCCACTCCTTACCTTTACAGGTAGACGTATTGCAAGCTTCAACGCTTGCTCCATTTCTTTTTGCAAAATTGCAACAAATTTCCTACAATCGCATGCACGACATTCATAAATCAGTTCATCATGAAGCTGTAATACTAACTTTGGCAGGTTTTGATTTTGAGTAAATCTTTCGCAATTATTGGAATCGTGTTCGTTCCTACAACAGAACTTATAAGCAATACTGTTTTCCACATTAATCATTGCCTTTTTGACTAAATCAGCTGCTGATCCCTGTATAGTTGTATTTACAGCTTGTCTCTCGGCTTGACTTCGTGCCTGGGCGACTTTTGAGTTTATCTTAGAAAAATAACGCTTTCTTCCACCTATCGTGACGACAAAGCCTTTCGATTTTGCAAACTCAATTGTCTGCTGTACAAACGATTTGATTCCGACGAATCTGTTCTTAAACTTTTCAATAAAATGACCAGCTTCCTCTTCATTGACATTCAGTTTTTCCGCAAGAGATTTTCTTCCGATGCCATAAATAATTCCATAACAGATATGTTTTGCTGTCTGACGTTGCAGGTCAGTAACGCTGGAGATTGGGCATTGGTTTGTCTCCGCAGCGATCATACGAAAAACATCACCGTCACTGTTTAGGATGGATATTAACCGTTTGTCACGTGAGAAGTGCGTGATCATGCGCAGTTCAAGTTGCGAATAGTCAGCTGCTATTAACAAATTTCCATTCCGAGGCACAAATGCTGATCTCATATTGATAGGCCTACTTAAGCTGTAAATTTTATCATAACTGGGCATATCTACTCCCTTTCCACGAGGCAGTTTCTTACATAAAGATATAGGTACATTATTCTGATCAGGAACCTGATCTTTTTCAAATCGATCACCATTGATTCGGTCAAGAATTTCGAAATCAAAATCCTTCGGAATATGCTGGAGGCATGGGTCAACTATAATCACTCTGCCAGTGACCGTGTGAAATTGAGATCGAGGGAAAATTCGACACATTTCTAAAGACTCACAGTAACTTTTTGCTCTTTGCATCGGGTAGATGACAGTTGATAACGCATTGTTGACTTTCCTCCATTCTAATATCAATGATGGAAGTGGGTGAAGAGGTCTTAGCTTCTCGAGAATCTCTAGGGGAAATGGGTAAATTATGATTTAGTGTCTAATCGTAAATTCAAAGGCGTGACAAAATTTTTCCAGAAATACTAAAGTGATAGGGGCACGAGATGGGAGCACAAGCAGGGTCGCCGAGAGAATTCAGAGGCCTCGGGGGAAAAGAGAAGGAAGAGGCCCCCTGCTAGCGAAGCGAGCAGAAAATTGTCATGGCCCAGAAATTAACTTTGGAAAATTACTACTGGTTCATTCTATGAGGTCCCCTATGCCTTGAAGCATTGGGCGTTATGAAGCCCCTTGGAGTTTGTATCTCTGGGACAATTTGCCCCTCCTGCCCCCGTCTCGGCGGCCCTGAGCACAAGCACAGCGCAGGGGCCAGGGAGGCTATAACCTCCACCTTTACAAAAACTAAGGCACTTCCTGTTGGCGAGCATCAGTAACACCCTAGCTTAGACAATGGGCAGTCTCTCCCCCTCACAATAATAAGTTCTGTCATCCTCAACACAAGAATATGAGAAAGTGATAGCAGTAGCAAAAGAATCAAGGCCTGCAAAAACAAATCGTGCATGCAAACAACATATGGCAAACCTTTTGCTGTGCTTAAATGCTTTGCTCTTCTCATCTGTCTGCCCTGTCTCAACTTAACAGTAGTATCTGGATCACCACTTGGTGGCAGGCCAAGTTCTATATACAAGACCTGGGCAACATCAACAGGAGAACTGATTGAGAATGGTCTACCAGCCAATGCCCTCGCTTTTGCTTCCAAAACACCAGCTTGTCTTTTCAGAGTTTCCTTGAGCTTTTCGTATACTTCTGTAGAGAATCCAAATCCATTCAACTCCATCTTGGCGAGTACGACCATCAACGGCATTTCAACCTATTGAGTAAATTGGCACAAATGAACGACCAATTTCATGCTATTGCAGTGGTGCAATGACAATATACAAAGATTGCATTACCATAATCTTCAGGGATATGAAGTATCCTTCTTTAGCAATAATCACAAAATGGCCGTAGTGTCAACATAATATTGCGACGAATATGTAGAAAGATCGTATCAATCTTCGTCAAGGTTTATTCCAAGATAGTATCAAAAGACAAGTAATCAAGGATAAATTTCAAGCCAAGCTTTCTAGATTTAACTGTTTCAACGTAAAACACAACATGACATTTGTTCATTAAAATGTAATCTGCTTTTGAAATAAATAGAAAACAGTGTTTTAAAATCCTGGGGCCTAAGAAGCAAGAACAGTGTTGTGATATAAGGATTGAGCTAACCTCTGCGAAGGAACTCCATCCTCCTTCAGATACTAGCCTCAGTTCCAAAACAGACATGAGTTTAGAAACTAAGACTACTTCAATAGAAGAGCGAAGTCGAGGCGATACTGCACTGTGTCTCATCAATCCTATACTCCCAGTGTCATAAGAGTTGCCAATTCCTGTTGAATAGAGACGAGTCCACGAAGAAATTGACAAGAAAGAGATATTTCTATCTGTTAATTGCTTAGGATAATCCAGAATGCAAGATTGTAAAATCGAAAAGGGCTGGCCTATACGTAACTTTTTTGCAAATAAATCATGCTTCTGAAATAGTCATGTTTACGACAAGAATGATGTCTCAAAATATATTATTTCACCAATAGGGGGAAGGTCAACAAAGTCTAATTAGCGTCACTTCTTAAACTCGGTAAAAGTAGGAAAACTCAGTATCTGAGAAAACATGAATACTATTTAACAAAATGGCAGCTTTACTCAGTATGATTGATAGTTTTAGAAACAAATTACGGATTGTAACATACTGTTAACGAGTTTTCTGCACTTCTGCGGTAAATGCTTCACTGCCAATTCTTGCAACGTCATTTCCTTTGAACTTGGGTCAAGAAGCCATGCAGCAACTTTTGGATCATGCAGCCTCCCTTTCAGTTCTACACCGAGTGACTGAAGAAACACTTTGTAATGCCCTTTTGCATCAAATAAAATCTTTTTTGATGAATTAAGCTGCAGCCCTAAAATCTCTTTGACTTTGTTGATACCATTAGTCCTGCATTGCATAAAATCAATGTAATAGGCCTTATTTCCTCCGAGGCAGATTGCAACTCCTGAAACATCCTCTGCGAAGCTGCATGCCTCTTTCTGATCTATATCTGTTCTACAAAGCCGGGCTAGTGAAATAGAAAATGTGTCTTTTTTACACCAAACTTCAATGAACATATTCAACGTTTCTTGGTTTACTGCAACATCAACAATAGTAAATTCTTCTGTTCCACCCAACTGCAGAATCTTTTCAGCGATGCGTTCACTACTCCTCCTCTTTACTTCGCAAGCATGTTCGCCTTCGCAGTTGCCTGTTTTTCTTTTGCCTTTCTGTCTAAGATTTATGACATTATTGCTCTCGTCTACTTCTATATCTTTATGTGATTCCATTCCTCGATTCTTCATTTCAAATCTGCTATTTTCATTCATTTTCTCATCTGCTTTGGCTGTCCTAATGACCTTCATTTCATCTTTATACGATTCCATTCCTGTACTCTTATTACTATCTCGATTCCTCATTTCACACTTCCTATTTTCATTCATTTTTTCATCTACATTAGCTGTCCTAAGAGCATTTGTCTTTTCACTCTTGCCGCTACTCACCTTACTTTCACAAATATCTGGGCCTCTATTTAAACTCACATTACACAGAGCATTTGCGAAAGAATCACTGCCAGACAATAGTTTGTCCCATTCAAATTCACAACGCTCAGATATATGCTGAACTTTAGTAAAATTGCAATGACTCTTTTCAAGTATGCTATCGATACTATACTCTCTTTGTTCAAAGCTAAAATTTTTAACTTCATCGTTTACCTCATTGTCTTCCTTAATTATTTGAACATTCCTAGATACTGAATTCCCAGTAGTTTCTTGTTCAAGTCTTTCAAGATCATTACCTAAAAGATCAACTGCTTCCTGCTCAACTTCTAACACGGACTTTGAAAGTCTTAGATGAAATGCATCGCCCCTATTCTCTTCACAGCTGAGAGCTCTAGCATCACCAACACTTTTATTTAATACATCTAGGTTTAAGCCTTGGTATTCATCGAGAGAATCTTCAATTAACATATGGGGGATGTCAGCTTTCAAATTTCTTGATTTATCTGCTACTGGAAATCTTCCCGAGCATAGAATTCCTGCTGGATCTATTTCAAGATCATCCCATGACGTTTCAGAAAATAATTCCGGTGTAATGTCTTTACTTCTTTCAGACTCATTAAGTGAAGTATCTTCTCTGCTGCTTATCAGTATCAGCGACCCGTTTCCATCATCAATGGAACACACAATACTTGACTCATCAAAAGAGCCTCGGGATACACTCAAATCTAATTTCTGATCTGCATCTTCAGATTTATTTTCTGCATTGCTGCTTTGGAGACCAGGAGAGCTGGCTTTGGGATTATCTCCTAGATTACCCTCTAATGTTTTATCTGCTTGCCTATCAGCATCATTTACATTCGAGAGGGAGTCTTGGAATTGAAGCAAACTATTTTTATGAAAATCAAAATTATTGTCTGTGTCTCCAATCTGACCATCTTCTAAGAATATGTTATCATCATCATCCTGTAACTCTTTATCACTCTTACATTCAATTTTTTTGTTTGAGTCATTCAAAATTGCTGGGTGTTCCTTTTCCTTTGCATTACTTCCTCTCATGTTTTTACAAATTTCCTTACTACTACAACCTATACTAATATGTAGCTTCTTTGAAGCATCTAAAAGTGAATTTTTTCCTTGCAAAGGTTTCTTCTTCAACGAAGATTCATCAAGCTCTATATTTTCCTTGTTTTCACCACCCCGACCTTTGTTGATAGCCCCTATTGGCCTATTTTCATTGAAGTTTGAGCCTAGAGCCAATTGCTGTTCAATCTGAATGTTTTTAAGTGAAGGTGATCCGCGGCTAACAGCTACTTTTGACCTTGAAGCATCATTCGGTTTTCCTTTCAAAGTATCTTTCGACCGACTTTGAGAATGACCCTTGTGCAATGGCTCCTGGTTCGATTTGAAACTTAAACTCTCACTCCCATTCCCCTCTGAATTTACTTCTGGTTCACGCTTATCAAACAAAAACTCTACTTTGTTTACTTCCACTCCCATATTGGCAAGATCTTTCCTTACAAGTTCCTTTGCCTCATTCACAATCTCCTCCGCAGCTTCTGCCTCTGTTATTCCATTTCTTCCAGTCACCCAAAAGTTCCGTACTCGCTTTCTCGTTTCCAGCTCTTTCTCGCTTTCTCCATGGAGGTTCCTACAGCTTTCAAAGGGAGCGAAGTGCTCCAGAAGTCTAGCTAGCTCACATGGGGAGGTCACTGCAACGGCACTTACTGTGTGGTATCCTGAATTATACAACAGACGTGCTCTGGCTCCATTCAACAAAGAGATGCGCACCAGATCGCACAACTCCCGCGTGACACCAAACGACAAACGACTTTGAAATTGATCAATTAGTAGTTCCAAACACTTCCAGCCGAGTTTCTCACAAAACTTTGTAATCATTCCTGCGTATGTTGAAGCTGAACCCTGCAGGGATTGCAAAAGTCCTTTGTTGATATTATACCTTCTACTGACAGTCTTCAAAGGGATTTCATTAACCAGTTCAAGAAGAGCCAATGCAGCATAAAACCTCTGATGTATCGCAAGCCTCCGTCTTTGCGCCTCAGTTCTTGTTGGAATCCGCCCTCTTATCGCACTAGCTAAGAATCCTTCTTCAATACCAACAATTTCTCCAACTCTTTTGTACTGAGGGGGCAGCTTTTCAAATAGATTAAAGTAATGGTACCAATCCAAATGAGGTAATTGAGATTGGATGCAAATTGGCATTACCTGACAATAGATGAGTGATAAAAGATTACAAAAAGTGAAAAATGTGAGTTGATTCATTTAAGGCATGTTAAGAAAAAGATCATCTATGTAGAATATTTTTAGAGCCCAAAGGACTAGGAAATATTTCAAATCATGTTGTATTACTGATCCATCAACTATAAAAAAAGCTTCGAAATTCTTCGATGAGTCCTTCTTGTAAATGAATTTTCATTTAACTTTGTGACTAAAACTGTGATAAAGACGATTCGTGAGGGCTATTGAAGACGATAAAATGTATAATATGTGTAAGCTGGTTTCTGAGGAACATCAATAGTCATGGTGATTAGTGATTACGATGCTGAATGATTGAGATATAGAGTGATGATCGAAAATGTGATTATGGATGAAGGATAAGGAAAAACAGTGCTGCACGTAAACAGCTAGAAAAAGGAACTTCAAAGGTTTACTTGATAAACAATGTGAAGCTCATTTTCAAGTACAAAACATCGTCTGGCCTTCTGGAGTTCGCGGAAAACAACCAGTGCCTCATCTGGCGATAGGGCTGAAGCAAGAGTGGCAGAACCAAGTTGGCTTGGACTGAATCTGTCTCCATGATTTTCGTTAACCTTGGGTGTGAATGATAGCAAAAAATTACAATTATGCTGTGAAATAATTGTATAAACATCATTGTTTTGTTTTAAGGCATCAAAAATGCAAAAGCTAAAACCTTCGTACATCAAGGGGCGCTGAAAACAAATAACTGATAAAAAGGAAAATCTTACGTGCAGCTGAGCCATTTTAATATTGCAAAAGAACGAATGAATCAATAAATAAATTGAAGAACACCCCCATTTATGATATAAATTACAAAGAAGATCATCTTATTTATTTGACACAATACTTTTGGTAGCTATGCCATTAGGAAAGCGAAAAGTTCATTTTTAAGTGTATTTGCAAGCTTTTTTATAAGAAAAAAGTTTACAAGAAAATGAGGCTCAAATGGTCAAAATCTTAAGAAAATCATGAGGCTCAATTTCCAAAATTAAGTGCTTTTATTGGCCAAAAATCGACATTTCACCATTATTGCATTTAAAATGTTAAAAATGAAATTCAAATTCAAGTGTGCAATATGTGCAATATTAGTAACGAATGTTTAAACCATTTTCGTCAGTTTATTTCAGAAAAAGTTGAGAAAAATTTAAGAAAATCTAAGGCTCAATTTCGGGAAACGCTAAGAAAATTTTTGAGGCTCAGGCAAAATTATGGCTTTCTTATAAAAAACCGTGTATGACAATTGAACATAAATTTACAAACCGTGGCGCTCTCACCATCTTTTCCATTGCTTTTTACCCTTATAAATTCGTGGTCTACGAGGTACTTTATCGTATTTTGAATTGCAGCATCGGGTTCACAGCTCCTCTTAGCAGAAAGGCAGGTGTTCAAATAAGTACAGTTTGCATATCGCTCGACATCGGCTCTCGTAGATGCCACACCAGTTGCTATGATTTCCAACAACGCACGCTTTATGCCTGGCAGTTCGTCTTCACCTTCCTTTCCTAGTAGACGGATCAGAATCTTAAAGTCAAACCAGTAAAGCATGAACAAAAGAGTATCTTTAAACTCTATAAGTTGTGAGATACATCTTCAATGTAGAGAAAACTTCCCACCTTTGAAAAGCCCCGGTGAAACTGGCTGAACTGTTAAGCATAACTTCTGCAGAGGAAAATTTTCCTCCGCAGAAATTACTGTACATGACCAAATTTTTGGTATTGCGTAGACCGGTTCAGTATTTTCGTATGTGAATGAAAAGCAAATTATTCAAAGGGAAATATTTACCCATGAGACAGCTGTAAACAGGTTCAAGATGCGACCGTAGAAGTTGTAAACCCTTCTGCTTTTCACTTGTTTTGCAAATGAGTATACTCTCTCCTTCTGTATCCACACCTTTTCTACCTGCTCTTCCACTCATTTGCTTGTACACCAAAGGATTCAACAATTTGCCATGAAATATGGGCGTTCTTAGAATTACACGCCTGGCTGGTAGATTAACACCTGAAATGATCGGAATTGTCACTTACTTTAAGTATAACTTAAACGTAGTCAAGGGAGGCTAGGATGGATGCTTAGATAATAGAATGTGGTAAGGCACATTTAAGGTACGCAAACAACTCGGAACATAGTGCTCGATATAAACACAGATGACAATATCATTAATAATCCAATGTAAGAAACTATCTTCCATATTCGGTCTTTTGAATAAAATGAGCAAAGACACTATAGAGTTCATTTTCGTCACGGAAATTCTATTTTTAGAATACCTTAATCTTGGCTTTAAATTCTGAAAAAGCACTTAGAAATAGCTGCTAGTAACAAAAATTTCAGCTCGATCTGAGAATAATGACCGAGATATAGGCAATTGAAGGCTGACATAGTTCCTATCAAATCATAGTATTTTGAGACTGGTTCTAAACGTTTAGAACCAGGAGAAAGATACTGTGGTTTGTCTGGCAAATTTTCCATCGTCAAATAGTCGTATTTCATCCCATATTGACAATATTCACCTAAAAATTTTCAAAAACCCCTATTTCGTGGCGATCTCTCATTTCATGTGGTCAAATTATAAAAATCCTGAAAATAGACTTTAATGTCATCATTACCACTGAGCTCTATGAATTAATGAACTTGGCCTAATAACATCTGGATTTATGTTATATCCAATAACCCAACATTATCAACAATAATGACGAAAGATGCAGAAAAAACTGTCTTGCATGCATTACAGCCAACATAGACAATATTGCTTGAAATTAGTGAAGAAGCAAAGGAGTAGTGATTCAGCATACCTGACGAAAGTGTTGATGTTGCAACAAGAACACGAATAGCTCCCCTTCTGAAGGCACCTTCGATGACATCACGTTCATCAAAAGTTAGGCCGGCATGGTGAAAAGACACGCCTGAAGAAACAACGTCTGCGAGAGTTTTGTCAAGGCCAACTGGAGAACGCCGAAGCTGCTCGATGACTTCGGCTATTGCATCAGCGTCCAAAACATCAGAGCGAGTGTTTCTTGGTGGGCATTGTTTTACGTCCCTTCTTGTTTCTTGAACATTCCCGTTGAATAGCAGGTGCTTGATATTTTCAGCTATACTTCTAGCAAGTTTTTCACACCATTGTTTTGTGGGGCAAAATATAAGAAGTGAGTGGCACTCGCGTATGGTTTCTAAGCATAGTGGAATAACATGTTCTTCGTCTCCACTAACAATATCCTCACTGTTTATTTCTGATACTTTACGCATATCAACGTCATATATTGTTTTACCAACTTTCATTGTTTCAATGAGAGGTACCGGACGATATTCGGTCATGTACAAGTCAGCATTTAACCATGAAGCAAGCATTTCCAGGTTCGGTAATGTAGCACTCATTCCAACCACTTGGACGTCACATGGCAAATCGTCCTCTTGACAGCAATCGGACCCTAAAGAGAACAGAAAATTGTACAGAAATCCAACACAAAAATTTTTTCCTTGATTGTATGTCCGTTTTCTCACTCACATCCTCTGGTATGCGGCAATTGCACAATTAGTGAGCTAAAATTGATAAACAAAAAAACTTTGAAATTTTCCAGAAATTAATAAGCATGTTTCCCGTTCCATTTGGCACCAAAGAGAATTTCTATAAGTATCAAATTCGTTTGCAAAATATTATATGAAAATGAATGATGATAAAAGCTATCTTTACGTGCTTGGAAATAAAGGCGTTGAAGCAACTGTAAATATTGCTGGATCTTGGATAAAAGAAAGAGATGAGGAGAAGCTTCATGGAGTGACAATTGATAAAAAACTAATTTCAAAACTCATGCCTGCAGTCTTTGTGAAAAACAAGTCAGAAACTACATGCATTAGCGCGTATATCGACTATATGGAAAAACCACAGTTAGAATTAACAATAAACATTTTCACAATGTCACATTTTAGTTACTGCCCACTTGTGTGGATGTTTCATGATAGGGCAACGAATAATAAGACGAACAAGGTCAATGAAAGAGCGTTAAGAATCATGCATAAAGACAGTACTTCCAATTTCCAAGAGTTACTTAGCAAAAGTATCTTAGTATTTGTTCACCAGAGAAATCTACAGCTGCTCCTGACCGAAATCTATAAAACAGTACATAACTCTAACCCAACTTTCATGACACAAGTATTTGAGGAAAAAGATGTACCATATAACTTTCGTGAAAACAACAGCCTTTCCTTGCCTAAAGCTAAGACAATCTTGCATGGCATAGACACCATAAGATATATTCGACAAAGCTGTGGCAGCCACTACCAATGATAATCAAAGATTCCCAATCACTAGAGATTTTCAAACAAAAAATTAGATCAATTAGAAACTTTGAATGCAGTTGTAGATTGTGCAAAAATTTTGCTCCAGGCCCAGGTTTCTGGTAGCATTAATTAGTTCTAGTTTTAATAAGTCTTGTTTATTTTGTACAGTTGGCTTTAATTAGCACACTGCTAGAAAACAAAGCCAATTTTTAAAATGCACTTATAATTATATGTTTTTATATATCATCATTCTTTCTAACTAGAAGGCCTTCAAACAAGTTGGCTTGATTGCAAACCTTTGCTTAGTTATTGCAAAAAAGATGCACGAGAAGTTAACGCTAATTGTGTCTAATTACATGACAGATCATAGCTTGATTGGATTATCACCAGGGCCTTTGCTATCTATTCTACCTGCTAATATAACTTGATTATTATGACAACATCTAGCTGATTCAATGCAACAAACCTTGTAAAAATCGTATCTTTGACAACATTAATTCCAACAAATATCCTCTCTGTCCATCCCCAATCATGTGCATTTCATCAATGATGATGATTCCAAGACAGTTCATTTTCCTCTCTTCCATGAGTCTATTCACTAATGAATTTGCCTTCTCTATTGTACAAACAGCAATATCAGTTGCTGCAAAGCCCCCCGCTGGTGACTGTGCACCCATGTAACCTTCAACACGAATACCAGCATGTTTGACTAAATCCTGATAAAAACATGAAAATGTTAAATTCCATTAAAACTGAAAAGAAATAACATGATCTTGTAGGAAAATTGAAGTACCTTTAACAATAATTGATTCAATAACATTGGAAGAAGCTAAAAAATAATAGATCAATACAACAATTACCTGCAAATAGAACATTTTTTCCCTAGCCACACTGACAAATGGCAAAATATAAATTGCCTTTCGTTTAGTACTCAAAACCCTCTTCAGCATGAGGAGTTCGGCAACAAGAGTCTTTCCAGCACTTGTTGGGGCACTATAGACAAGATTACCTAAAACCAAACAAATGAATGAGCTTCATCTCGCAAAAAAATTTCATTCTACTGTTTCTTGCATCATGCTGGACATGTACTGCAAAACCACACATCAATACATAAACTGTAAGAAAGACTACATTTAGTAGGTCTTCCTGTGTTGATATAAAAGTCATATCTCTTTGGCAATGAAGAAATGAGCACAGTTTCCAGAGAAACTAAACAATGGAATAAAAAATTTTTATATAAGAAAAAAGTTTATAAGAAAATGAGGCTCGAAAGGCCACAATCCTAAGAAAATCCTAAGAATGTTGTTAGGCTTAAAGTGCAAAGTTCAGTCTTTTTGCTTGCAAAAAATCAAATTACCTCTCTCTTACATTTGAAATCTTAAAGAAGCAACATAGGTTTGATTTTAAAGGATTAAAAATGAGAGGGTATTCTGCTTTAGCCAGTTTATTCAAGTAAAAGTTGAGAAAGCATGTATAAAAATTTCAGCCCTGATTTTGGAAAAAGTTAAGAAAATTGAGGCTAAGGCAAAAAAGTCACTTTCTTATATAGAAAAGTGTATATAGGCTTATATGTAAAGAATTTCATACACATAGAAAACTCCAAATATGCAATGAGCTCAGAACACCAAGAGAAATAAAACAATAGCAAGAAAAACAATTTTGCTAACATCATAGCATGTTCCTTAAAGTTTCAGGTACATTCTCAAACTCTAAAGGTTCAATAGAAAAACTAGCACTTAAGTTTCTAATCCATTATCAAAAGAAAACTGGAATGCATACGAACTATTATATTTATTAGGATGCACTATAAATAACAAATTAATCAGTATGCAATATACAATATACAATATAAGTACATACCTCCATTGAAAGCATTTCCTGTTAGCAAACATTCCCTCTGCCATTCAAAAATTTCACTTATTCCAGATGATTTGTATTTATTTACAATACTTTGAGGAAGGTCCCAAGAATCAATTTGCCTTGAGTGTTTGCAATCTATTTTGCCATTCAATAAATTTTCCAAACCATCACCATCCACACAGCTTCTTTCTTCACTGACTATTTTGGCTCCATTAATATTGTCTAGCACTGGTGATACAAGATTGTTACTAAAATCAAAAGACACCTCAGTTTGGACACCTACTGGTGTTGAAATTCTCTCCCTGACATATTTCTTTGGATCACCAAGAGCTGGAGATGGAAATTTCTTAGCTTCATTTGTATGCATGGAGCTAGGATGCTTTTCATTCTTAATATCTGCAACTTCATTTTGACTTTCAAAGTGTAAGGAATCCATTTCCCAATCAGAAGGCAGAAATGACAAACTCTGTCAGATGAGAAGTATTAAAAAATGTAGAGATAAGAGCCATTGATTCACTTTCTTTGAAAGATCCAAAATTGTATTATGCATTTTAAAAGTTTCATTGTGAGATATATATTACTGAATCTCAGTAACCAAGATGGATATATAAATTTTCCAAAAATTAGATGAAAGAGTATTTCTGTCAAAAATAACAAAAAAGGGACATTAAATTTTCAATAATTTAAAAAGTGCTTCAAAGCAATTCCATGTGACCTTTTGCTATTACCAACAAAATGGTAGATTCTAACATAATCAGAATCAAATTCTCAATTACATCTTTACACTTAAACCAAAAACATTTAACAAAAAATATGGCTAAAACAATATGCCTGAACTTGCTCACTGTTTACAAATATTGGGAGGGTGTCACACCACCATTTGCCACCAGTAAACTACACATTTGCACCCCCATATACTTCAAGCACTATGCTTATAAGCAAAGTTCTTCTCCATAGTTAATTTCCACCAAGCACAATTTGCTTTATAAGAAACTCTGCTTTGGCAGAGTAAAGTAAAGGAAGTTCCATATACTTTCATATGTAGGGGAGTGCCTGTTAGAGAGGACACTTATCTAAGCCATCAGCATGAGAAGTAGGGTGGCCAATTCCTTTCTTTGCCACCTTTATCTCCCCAGTGTTGCCACAAGGTACCCATTTGTTGCTGGGTGAGCAGTGAGTGAGCATTCAGTCAAGGCCTCAAGTCAGTCTCAAACCACAGACCTTCCACACAGGAGGCATGTGCTCTAACCCTTCTTGCCCATTTTGGCATAGTACTCAGTTCCTTAACTTTTTGGTCGACTTTAGCAGCAAACCTTATTTAAACACTTAATGCAGGGAAATGCCTCCATTGATACTTGTTACTTATTTCTACATTCATATTGTTTCTAGACATGTGTAGTGCAAATCTAGCTAGTAGTAGATAACTATGAATTTCAGAATTTCCTGAAAAATTATGCTCCCAACAGCAACCAACACAATTTCTATTTTCAAGCATTTTCTTAAGTTTGAGTACGATCAGTACTCTCCTTTGCTAAAATTTTTGCCACCAAAGGGCAAGAGCTTACTTTTACGTACGTCTATATTTGCACATTTTCAAGGAGAACCTAAACATCATGATTTCCATAGAAGTGGTTTTCTATGGGAGAAGATATTTATCGTGTACTACATGTGAATATAACACGATTTTGCAAACAAAATTACAAAAACATAAATTATATCTCAAAGAAGCTTGATCTGACTACGTGATAATGCATGATTGTTAAAATTTCATACTTTTGCAAAAATTCAATTTCAAATTCAATTTGAAATTGTAAGAAAGATATTGCAAAATTACCGAAGCATCTCGTTCTCGTTTTGGGGCAGGTGGTGAAGCATCTCTTCGATACCCTCCAAGCTGGTTACGACAACTTTCAATGCACGTTTTCATCGTTTCCTGGGCTTTCCCTGCATTCTTCTCTGGTAGCCCACGCTTCCAGCAAGATTCTTTTCCTGGTCTTTTTTGCTTCCATGTCTGGCTGAGTTTCTTCATAACGTTACGCTTGGCATCAGCTGTGCATGAATCTTAGGGTCTATCATAGCTCGATTTGCTCTACTGCAACTCAAAAAAGAGAATAATTTATTGTTCCATGTAGACCTTTATTAAAGGCAGCTTAAACTGAAAGCCATCTTGAGTATTTTATCTTCCATAGAAAATAGTTATAGAAAAAGAAATGTTATCTTCAATCGCCAACGGCCATTGATCTATTTACTGACTTCAAAAAGAGGCGCGAAATTTTATTGTATTGAAAAACAACAACAACAGCACCTATATAGAGTAATGGCGGATTGTTTGCAGTGTTGGTAATAGAATTCTTGTTCTGAATAGTTACATATGGTTAGCAAAATTTGGATACTACCTCTAGTTGCATCAATTGAAAATGGCCCTGAAAAATACAGTTACTCACATTTTCAGAGCAGGGCTGCAGTCTGTGCTTCCAAGATCGTTGATTTTTAACAACGCAACTGTAAGCAACAACACTCTCTTTGTTGGTGGATGCAAATACACTTTGCAAAATAATGTTTACGTGGTTGGTTTTGGGAAAGCAGTGCTTGGAATGGCTGCAGCTATTGACAAGTTAATAAATGGTCATATACAAAGAGGTATATTGAGCATACCTCATGGATCAAAGAGGTTAGTAGATGGCATCGACAAGCATGCGTGTCTTGACATTGGAAGTCAAATTGTGGTAAGGGAAGGGGCAAGAGACAATATCCCAGATGAAGCTGCAGTCAAGACATCATTGGAGATTGAAACCCTTGTAAAAGCTCTGAATGAAGATGATATCTTAATTGTGCTAATATCGGGTGGAGGATCTGCTCTGCTTCCAGCCCCAATTGAAGGCATCAGTATTGATGATAAAGTAGCTACAATTAAACTGCTGGCTTCGGGTGGTGCAACGATACAAGAGTTAAACACCGTAAGAAAGCATCTTTCACGACTGAAAGGAGGGAAACTTGCAAGTTTAGCAAAATGCAGATCAGTTATATCTTTGATTCTTTCTGACATAGTTGGTGACCCTCTGGACTTGATAGCATCAGGACCAACAGTTTTTGATCAGTCAACTGTGGATGATTGCTTGAGTATAATAGAGCATTATGGCTTATGTGAAAATCTACCTGAAAGTGTTATGACCCACCTATTGCAGAAGAGAGAAGATGATTCCAGTTCAACCCAGGCAGTAAAATCTTCAGACTTCTCTCATGTCAACAATAGTATCATTGGTAGTAATAAAATTGCATTAGAGAACTGCTCAAAGGCAGCCACTGATTTAGGCTATTTGCCATTTATTCTATCAAGAGGTCTTACTGGAAATGTGAATTCAGTTTCAAAATCATTTGCAGATATTATCATTTGGTTTGTTTATGGTGTAAAACCCAAAGATGTTGCATATTTTGATCAAGATATCATAGAAAATGCCTATGATGTGTTTAGGAATAAGAAGTGCATATGCTTGATAAGTGGTGGCGAAACTACAGTAAATGTAAAGGGCTCAGGGTTAGGGGGAAGGAACCAAGAATTAACTCTGAGAACTGCTGAATTATTTGACAATAAATGCACAGAGTTATACCTGGACAAGCATTCAAGCAATTTCTCATTTAGTTTTCTGTCAGCAGGAACAGATGGACAGGATGGACCAACACCAGCTGCAGGGGCAATATTCATGCCAGATCTTTTTGAAAAAGCAAAAGATAAAGGATTCCTGATAAAAGATTATTTGAATACTAATGGTTCATATGATTTCTTTTCAGCCATTGATGGTGGGTCCAACTTGGTTGCCACAGGTCTTACTGGTACCAATGTCATGGATATCCAAATTCTTCTTTTTCATCATCTATAATACTAATTGATGCATACCATGCACACACAAGATATATATATATTTTTTTAAAGTACATGGTGATATACTCCAATTCTTATAAGTGTTTTTTTGGAAAGAGAATTTCTTTATTTTTCTATCAATTGCATAATCATTGTCATAGAGTATTTTTACTTTTAGAAGTAAAAATCTATTTAGTATTAGTTACTTTACTGCAAAAAGTCATGACTCTCTGTCCAATGGCAAATATCTAGATTTATACTTTAGCCTTGTCTTTATCTTCAGACATGCAATCTGAAACACAATATTCATACATTTTAGAGACATGTAAAGTGTCTTGAGCCATTCATCAATGCAGTAATTTCTGGTAGAACATGTGGCATGCCACACCCACTTTGATATTGTCTGTTGCACGTGATTAGGAATGTTAAAGTGTTTGTTCCATGAACATGACAGTTATGGCGCTAGCTTCCAAAATTAGACATGACAATGCAATCATGAATGCAGTCAATCACTGCAAAAGCTTCCGTATGTCTCCCAATTTTGGTAGGAAGACTTGGTACGACCGCTCCGACCGTTAACCACAATAATCGCAACAGTTGAAATGGGTTTAGCTTACAGTAAGAGAACTAGAAAAAATGTTGCGGACTGGCGTCAATTGCCTTTCGAGCCCATGAGGGGCATTCCTGATAAGAAAGAGGTGCACCTTTGCACAGCCTTTGTCAATCGTAGGCAATTGTGCCTGCTTCGGTTACAGTGAAATGTATATTTCATTGCTCCAGGAAGTACGTAAATAGTCTGTTGGTACTACGGAACTTTACCACAGCACAAAAAAGCGGCAACATTCTTTTGACATACTTAAAAGCTTTTTTCTTCCGACACTCATCAGAGTATGAAAACGTAAGATAGTGACCTAAAGGTATCAATTAGACGCATCCTATCACATTAACCGCATCTGGATATAGATTTTGGTTAACCTTTAGGTCACTATCCGACGTTTTCATACCCTGATGAGTGTCGGACGAAAAAGCTTTTTAAGTATATCAAAGGAATGTAGCTGCTTTTTCGTGCTGTGGTAATGTTTCAGGAACCACAAAATCCTTTCAAAATACACGTCTTAGTTAGTCTCTGGTAGCAATTAAGCTGTTATTGGTAAAAGAAAAAATTGTGATTAAATGCTCAAGTGAGAGTGAACCTCCAAGAATGCTGAAACTTGGACTTCATTTGCAATCGGATAAGGCTGTTTATACTTGGAAATTATACTGTTTGCTTTTTCGACAATAATAATCCACAAGAGCTGAATGAGAGGCTTGGTATCGTTCCACCTCTCATGTTTTCATCAACTGTTTGAGATAGTTCTCACAATGTAACACACCGTATTAGTTGGAGGTTATGTAACTACCGAGATCAAAACATTAAAGAAGGAAGCCAATAAACCATCGCTTCAATCACTGTATCCTGGAGCTTTAATCAGGGCTTCTGGGAGTTTTTGAAGGGCCTGGGGCAAGGCTGAAGCATGAAGCCCCTCTGTCAGAAGAACAAGCAGAATATTTGGTGGCAAAGTTTCTGCATCTGCACGATTTTAGTTACTTTAAACTGCATCTTTTTTATTCAATTATTTTGCATTTCCTATCTAATATTTGCTACGTCCACTTGGTAAATAAAATTTCTTCCTTCTGAATTTTTGTCTGTAGACCATAATTTTCTATATATTCTTATATTATTCCGTGATGAGTGGGCAACCACGAAACAGGCTTGTAGGGATGAAATGGTAGTTTAATTTGCCGTTTCCTTTATTACTTTATTTATATATATATATGTAAATATATATAAATATATATATATATATATATAAATATATATATATATAAATATATATATATATAAATATATATATATAAATATATATATATATAAATATATACATATATTTATATATATATAGGAAGAACATGTTCCGATTTAGTAGAAGGACGGCCTAGAGCATAGCATATGTTTTATATGTTTTAGCATTTACTTATTGCAGTTGTAACCTTTTAAATATACAGAATTTAATTGGTTGTTTCTTGTTTGGGAAAACCCCTCCATGAAAGTTGGGCAAGCCACGAGAGCCCCCAATCGTTTACGCTCGCTGCCTCAAGAGATTATCTCTAACCTAGGACGGATCTAGGGGGTCGGGGGCTATGCCCCCAAACGGCAGTGCTTCTTACAGCTAACAATAGGGTTAAGGAACTTTTCACATAAAAAGACAATTAAGCCCCCCTCCAAGCCCAGCTCTGGATCAGCCCCTGTCTCTAACAATTCAATATTTTACTTACTTACTTACTTACTCTCCTCCTGTGCTGTCAGCACATAGGGCAGAGAGGAGAGCTCGCCATCCCAACCGGTCCTGAGCCTTCTCATTGAGGTTGATGTCTGTGATGTTGCCATCTGTCATGTCTTTCTTGACATGAAAGGTAGCAAGGGTAACAGGTACTAAAGGCTCCCAAACATTTGTGATCGCCTTCCAGATAGGAACTCTCTAGAGAGTTTTCAAAATATTTGAATTATGATATGTTTGTTACAAAAGCAGACCAGCACAGGACACTACTTTTGAAACTCACAAAACCCCCTGATGCAAGCTGTTCTCAAGCGGGAAGGCCATTCTAAGTCGCAGTAAATCACACTGACAAGTACTTATGCTGTTACAACGAAGACTCTTCTGTAAACAAGTCAAAAGTCTTAGGATCTTTCCCGCTTCCTGTTCGACAAACCAGCTGACAATATCTGAATCAAAGCTACGCTGAACGCAAACTGATAGATAACTGGAGATAGATCGGTTGTCCAAGACCAGAGTATTGTTCATACAGCGCTAGTCGGAAATGAGGTTTTGGCAGTTTAGGAAAGAGGTTCTGGCAGTTTAGGACACGTGGAAAAAATAAAAAAACTTTTATCGTTTTTTTTTACTGTTTTTAAAAAAAATTTTAAAAAATTAATTTGAAAAATGTCCAGCTGAAACTTTTTGTTGATGAAAATTAAAAAATGTAAAAGCAAAACGAGAAAAAGCATCTTGAAATTTAAAAAAAGTTAAGCGTTGAAAAATTTTCCGAGTATAGCTGATATTATTCATCAAAAGTTTGCGAGCATGACTGACAGTTCTGGCTAGCTCAACCATTATAATGGCTTTCTTTCGGAAACTGGCTTTGATGTGGCCCCCAGATTTCCATTACACTCAGAGGCGGTCGCAGACAAAGAGGGAGATTTTGGATGCAACGGTCTAAAATCAAAACATGATTTGGTTGCCACATCCACTTGCCCCAACTTCTTGCTAGAGGTCTCTCACCCCAGCCCCAAAATTTTCTCATCGAGTTTCGACGAATTAGAAAACTGATCTTGACGAAAGATGGGGAGGGGAACAAATCTATCGTAGTCCCCCCCCCTTTGTTACCACCACTAGCTGCGCTGCAGCCGCCTTTTTCTTCTTGGGCTCCTATAATGCAGCAAATAGTACAACTTTGCCAACAGTAGCTACATGTTTGGAGGTTTACCTACAGAATTAGTACGTGTGGGGGCGTGGGACCCTCTACACTTGTTACAGAAACGGACCAGGAGAAAGTGTTCCTCAATGCTAAGTTGAATGAGAAGTAGCAGAGCTCAGCCGAATCGAAAAAATTAAATTGTTTTTGGTGTAAGCAAGTGTAAATCGAGAGTTAAAGCTGTTACTTAACAATACAAGCAAGACGCTGGAATTTCAATACCGCAAATGGACGAATAACCGCACAGTGTCGAATAACTTCCCCTACCCAAATAACCAACGCACCTGTCAATTAACCGCTCCTACTCTAATAACTGCCTCCGATCGAAGGCGAAATTTTTAATAAGCGGTTATTCGATTGGTTGCGGTAATAAAGTTCATTGGTGTGATATCACGAAAATACTAATATTTTGATTTTTGCTTTAAATTCTGAAAAAAACACTTTGAAATAGTGAAGGGACAAGGAGAAGGTGGCCGTCTAAAAAAATTAAGTGAGTTGAGGAGAACGAGCTGTGTACAAACTTTATAGATAAATGAAATTTTCAACTATGACTAGGATAAAATTTGTGGCTTCAAATTATTTTGCCATCAGAGCAAATATCAATACAGCTTGTGAAAAGAATATGGCATCAATATGGCATCAAAAACTACAAAAAGAGATTAAGCTATTTGAGAGTATGTTTTTATGTTGTTGAAGGCTATCGTTTCAATAGTTATGTAAGGCCTTTTATCTTCAAATGCTGGTAACTCGGCCAATGCTGATAATGATTGCCTAAAACTGTCAACAAAAATGCCTATTTTAAGCTGTTCTTTCACTCCATGTGGTTAACATATATATATATATATATATATATATATATATATATATATATATATATATATATATATATATATATATATATATATATATATATATATATATATATATATATATATATATATATATATATATATATATATATATATATATATATATATATATATATATATTCTAAAAGTAGATTCCTATGATGTCATCACTAATGGACTCTGTATGGGTGTATGTTATCCAAAACGTACATACAGTACTTAAGGTAATTACAATATATATTTCAGTGTTATGAAAGAACTTTTAAGCTTTTGCAACATATTGTGCTATTGTATAATATATTGTATAGCAATTTAGTTTCGTAATTTATGGTAGCATTTTCATTTGAAAACAGTTGGTTTTGAAAAGCTAATAGCTATGTAAGAACCAAATTTACATGTTACGTGAGTGGCCAAACGGCCCAGCCAGTTCCATTAGTGGATGGGCGACCTCCAGATGAACGACCAAAACAGCTCATTCTGCAGTCCTTCGGAAGGGATGTTAAACTATGGGTCCCATGCCTGGATGCAGTATACATAGTAGGCCTAAATTAGCTGAATAGGCTAGGTATAACAGCCTACTCAAAATAAAGTGAACAACAACAACAACAAATATATTTCATTGTTGTTTATTGCTATTTATTTCAACATTATTTACAACCTGTAAAGGGGCCGATGCTTGCTGAGCACGCTGTAAGTGTTTTTGGCACAACCAGGGATGTGCTTCCAGGCACGTCGTAACTGCAGCAGAGACAATTGCAACCGCCAATCACATTGGAGACAATGAGTGGAAACAAGAGATGGAAACAGTGAGGAAAGGAGATAGCAATCCTACCTACGCAGTTGCCGTTTGTAATTGGAATTCCAAATAATTCACTGCTGTAAGGTTCCCATTTACCAATCAATGGTCATTGAGTAAGTAATCGGCCTCCTTTTCAAACATTACGCGCATACAACAATTGAAACAGTACCCTGTAATGTACTATTAGCTTTGAAGAGCAAGGGTGTGTTCTGTGTCAATATCATTGGCCAATAGTATTCAAAGAATGCGCTTCTTGGATGCTTCCGTTGCTGTAATTGGTTAAATTCTGACAGGACCTTAGGCGTGATAAGTGTGTGAGCACCAACGCCTAGTAGTCAATTGGAGCTTGCGCTAGTGACGCAAGGAGCTGCTTGAAGCAACTGCCCTCAGTCTTCAATCGGTAAGTGATACACTTTCATGCAGATTTCCTAAAAATTTATTTGAAACTTATTACAATTTTGAAAGTTCAATGGATTGATTTTGTGCTTAATTGATATCAAGCTACACCTGTTTTCATAGAATGATTCATTGCTGTTCTTTGACTAAACTGTCTCAGCTTTAGGGCTCTTCAATATACAAGCCTGGAATAGCATTATATAGGATAGAATTTACCCATACGTATATCAGCATACAGTAGGACATGCTTGTACCTTAGTAGTTTGTGAATCGCGATGGATCGATGTGTACAGCTAGCTACCTCCTCTGCCCAAATGACAGCAGAAATCCGTGCCCCATTTGACAACTCTGAATTCAGAAAAAGCCAAGCCTTCCTCCGGCAATCACTTCTTTCCGTAAAACCTTCTCCAGTGTACAGAATCGAAATCTGTCCCTCTACTTTCCCCACCCTATTTCGCCTTATTTGCATGTAGTAGATTTCTATGAAACTATTGATCCTTCTTCAAAACTGACAGAAGCATGAATAAAACTACCTCCGACTCACAGCAGTGGAGCCATGATTTTTCTGAGCTATGCGACAACAATTGAAAGATACAGGAAACAAGCGTTTTCATGTTAGTACTGTTTTGGCCACCAAGTCACACTGTGAATGGTACCTTGTTCAAGTTGAACCACAACTATTATTTCGCCGTGGTATAATACAACTCTTCTTTGTCATGATAAGATTTTTGGAAAAGGGTTTTTTATATGGATTTTCTATCTTTGATTTTGATAGATATGCTTGGATCGAGTAGACATTTTTCTCTGCACTCATATTAGTTGACGTTGTTGCTTTGAAGCGTGCAGTCAGAAAAGAAATCAAATGTATGAAAAGTGACGGAGTGGCAAGAGATGCTGGGTTGCAATCACGTCCCAGGCCTACCCACCTTTTTGCTATCATGAGCCTGTAATTCTCTATAAAATCAGGCACGCAGCTAGTGGGATCCTGTGAGTCTAGACCTCTGCCTTTTTCAGCAAATGAACATAAGTGCCCTTTCTGTATTGCCCTCTTTATGTCAAAAAGAGCATTTCTTTAACATAGAAAAGGCGCGATTCCGAACATTTTCCGAGGCTTTGTCCCCGGCCACCTTTTCTCTCTCCTCCCGTAATAAGAAATGGTAATAAGAACCCTGCCCTCGAAATTTCCTAGTTTCGCGCCTGAAAACCCAAACCCCGCGCGCCTTCTTCATCAAAGCTGTATCCCTGGTAGCAGCTTGACTGTCCGTTCCGTTCTATTAGTAAAGGTCCGTCCATTCTGTAAAATTAATCCACCGTTAAAGTGCAGATTCAAACTGATCCACTTCATGGAATCATTTTTCACTCTTTGCCAACATGAATGACCACCACCGCTATGACCTGCACATGTTATTCCAAAGTATGAAGCGCCTTTCCTTCCTTCTCTGATGTTGCCAAAGAATATTCTAATAGCTCGCTCTTTGGAGCAGCCAAGTCTACTTTGTTTTTTCAAACGTAAGCCTAATTGAAGCCAAGCTTAATAATGCTGTTATCAAATATTCGCTAAGATGATGTAGAGAGGGAAGCTTACAACGACGCTAAGATAGAATTTCTAACATAACAGAGCTCTGATCGGTTTTTGTTTGTATGCTGGAAGATTTGAAAGGAGAGGTTGTTTTATGCTGATCAATCGCAAATCTTTCCTAATATTTTCCATCGTTATGTTACAACAAAAATAGCAAATAGTATTAAAACAATAGTTTCACATGATAGAAAGCATGATATGAGCTAAAACAATTTAATTACTTCTACAGATTTATCAAGAAAGTAAATGAATAATACACTTATAAGCCCGAATCTCACAAAGGCTTTTGAATAGTCTGTTGGTACTACAGAACTTCCTCAGAGCACGAAAAAGCCATAACACTGTTTTTTGACATACTGAAAAGCTTTTTTCGTCCGACCTCAATTAGACGCATCATACCATGTGTAATCGCATCTGGCTATATATTTCGGTTAACCTTTCGGTTGCTATCTGACGTTTCATACTATGACGAGTGTCGGACGAAAAAAGCTTTTCAGTTTGTCAAGAGAATGTTGCCACTTTTTCGTGCTCTGGTAAAGGCTTTTGAATGCATTTTGATTTGATGAGAACAAGCAAAGCGAAAGCTTTTTTAAAATGCAACATTTGTTGACGAAATTTTGACGACATTTTTTAAAAATGGACCAATTGAAATGCACAGTTACAGACATCATCTTCTCTACTTGTAACCAAAGACGTTGCAATTCAAGCGGTTGCTGGATATCTGCAGAAAAGGGTAAAAATTAAAGTGGAAAAGTGTGAAAGTTGTCTAGTAATGCTACAATAGGTCAGCTTCATAGGTGTAGAGGAAAACCAAAAGTGGAGAAGCCTTAAGGTAGCTCACATATGCTGCGGCATCATGCGACGCGGTATGATGCGGTGTGGCACAATGCGGGAAAAACGCATGGCTTTTGTTCACACATACAGCGTGTCCCGCTGTACGCGAAGCAACACAGCTTCGAGTCATCTGGTAACTTGGTAACTTCACAGGTGTTTACGCTTCGCAATATTGCTGAAGACGGACATTACTACTTGTTTGCTTTGGATAAGAAATCGTTGGCAATCCTGAGGCTAACGAGACTTCTCAATGAAGGCTTCAGATAAAGCACGATAGGCATATCAGCGAAGCTATGTTTACATTTACCTTCACGAAGAATTTTATCGCTGTGCTTGGATTAATCCTTATCATTTGACAAAAATTTTCCAGGTAGTCTCTCGATGCTATCATCTTTTATAATCCTGCCTTCTTCTCGCATGCTTGCTCGGTAATTTCCTTTAGAAATCGATCGAACTTCCTCTGTTCACTTGCTTGACATCCAATATGTCTTCCGAATGCAATGTCCCTTTCCATTGTTCTTGTGCGGCATGAGGCAGAAAAGTTGAAATGTATCAGCTTTGCCGCATCATTAAAAAAACGCGAGGCTGGTGACGTTGGAAAAAAAACGCTGGCCACATATGGTAACCGGCAACTGGGCGGCAAGAAAAATGGGACAAGTGTGAATCTATCTTAACACTCGTTGAGAAATGTAATGTAGCAGCTCATGCTCAGCTTGAAGTGTCTGATAGTCAAGCTTTTTAAGCTAGCATGACGCAATTTGTGGTACCTATGTGCTAAGCCAAAGCAAAGGAAAAGGGGACTGCGGATTTTTATTGATTCTATTGGATAACCTAATTAATAGTCAGAAGAACAAACGGAAAACCACCAGATTAAAAGTATAGCTTTACTGAAAGCTTACCAAGAAAATGTTTGTTCTTTGCTTTGTGGTGTACAGATTCTTTTGCAGTACTAAGTAAATCATTTTAATCTCTGCTGAAACTAAGCAAAGCACCATTACTACCAAATCGCCTTTCCTGGAATATGTTGAATCATAGTGAACACTTTCTACATTAGAAGAACTCATCTGAACATGTTCTTCCTATATATATATATATATATATATATATATATATAT
>OLMO02000302.1:15320345-15339804 GCA_900291935.2 Cassiopea xamachana
ATATATATATATATATATATATATATATATATATACATGCACAGTTACCTATAATCCATGACTATGGCAATTATAAACATTAACAAAACAAAGATTGCGTTATTACTAAAATCAGTACGCCAATAATATACCATTATGAGTCGGTTATATCAAATGTCAAGTGATTAGCATCCTAGCAACTAACAACAAAATATTGAGGAGTCTATTATGTACCGTGCATATAATATTTGCTTTCATATTTTAGCTTTCATTTGGAACTTTCTCGTATTAAGGCCTTCTTAAAGGGAGTTCTTTTCCTATATCTCTTATCGATAGGGCTATTGGATCTTTTCTTTACCATATGTTTTCTAGCATATATAAAAAACCTAAGATTAATAAGAATAAGCCCATCTTACTTTTAGTACTCCCTTCCTAGGTCTCGTATCTCTAGACTGATTAAACAATGTTATCCAGGTGATAAATTGCGGATTGTGTTCTCTACCCCTAAACATATACATCATTTTTCCCTTTTAAGGACTCCATTCCTGCACTCCTACGCTCCTCTGTAGTTTACTGTTATAAATGTCCGAGTTGGAATGCTCGGTACTACGCGAAAATTACCCGTAACCTAGCCATATGCTACATAGAGCACATAGGAGTTATCACATGTTGTAGGATCAACAACAATTCTTCCGCTGTTTACAATCATTCGTCTACCACTGGTCACCCTGTATCCACTGAGTACTTTAGTGTTTTTAGTAGCGCCAGTAACAACATAGATTCTTAATTCATGAGAGTTTACTAATCTTTATAGACCGTCCAACCCTTAATTCCCAAACGTCCTCTATCCAATTTACACTTTTCTATTCTATTTACCTTTGACTTGACCATGGACTTCATGGTCTACTCTTCCCATTGTTTTGGTTCATTGATTCGCCCTTTAGTTGGTTTCCCCATGTTTACTTCGTTTATCATTTACTTTCGTATAAATTTTGATATCGTCGTAGCTAATTACACTGATGATGGATCCCTGGAATTAGGGTCCGAAATGTCTGGGCTTGTGTTATAATATGGAAATGTCTTAAAAATAATTTGGACATGTCTTAATGGGACCATGACTCTTATCTTTGTCGTCTTTATTACCGTTGCTGTTGTTGATTACTGTTGCACTGAAGTAGCGAGATAGTCACTTTCTTTACAGTGAAATGGGTGTGGTGACCAAAGGGAATTGTCATTATAGAGCGTGGTTACAAGCTTCCCCTAGCCTGCGATGACTGTGAGACACCGTATACGCTGCATCGGACCAAAAATTATCCGGATAGATATTGGCACGGATAGTTCCTGCGTTTACGCGCCTGTTTACATTTTGATCTGCTATATCACTCTTAGGTTCACTTTCAGATACTCATTGGTACTTGTGGATCCCTAGATATCTTGTTATTTTGCTTGTTACATACCTATCATATACCTCGTTTGAAAAATGGTATAGTCTTTATCCTATGTGTCTGAATGGGATCGAATTGAGATCGCGCCCAAAGCTAATCGGATAATACTGGATCCCATCCAATGTGAAAGGAAAACCTAGACTGAACCTTGCAGTACACTTTTCATTCATTTTTTCCATTTACTGAATGACTGTTTAATTTCACTCTCTGTGTTTTTCCTTTGAAGTAAGTACACATGCTTTAAGACCATATACACAGAGCTTAGTGATTCACGGCCATGATAGTGAAATCCTTTTGAAAGGGCCATAAAAAGCACCCTACCCTACGTTCCAAGGGGGGAAATATAAAACGAAAACAAGGTATGGTAGGTTCCGGCGGGAAGCGAATGCACACGATACTTGCGCACAATAAATATTGTGAAAAATGTACGAGGCTTGCTGTTTGTTTGCATTCTTAACATCTCCGTGATTTTTCTACAGGTAGTCTTCATTTCTGTATGAACTTCTTGATTGGTTCAGTCATTGTAGGCCTAATAGAGCTCAAAATTGTTGCTAGCTGTGTCAATTTGTGCTCAAATTTGTCGCTAGCTGTAAGGAAAATAGGCCTAAGTTGAGGTTCATATGGGCCCGTCGTTACTTTCTGAAGATGGAAGCCATGAACAAGCCTCGTTTTACATTTGTCCCTCATGTTCCCCTACGTAACTATAGTTGCAGAGGGCCTTTCTAAATTTTACAATGCATCTTATAAGTGCATATAGTAAGGAGAAGGACCCGATGCAAGACTCTTGAAGAACTTTGTTTTAACTATCCTAGAATATGGTTCATTACCATTGACTACATAGCACTGTTTTCTTCTATCAAAGTATGAGAAAAGCAATCTTTGAAAGTCGATGAATACCAAGTTCCATCAATCTTGTCAATATGCTGATATTATCAACCGTATTGATAGATGGAAGACATCACTACATTAAGTTAGATACGATGGGTAAAAAGAAAACTATTTATTTGATTTTGCAAAAACATGTTTTGGATTCATCATATATCATCAGTTGCCAATGCAGTATGTTTCGTTTATTTCTTGGATATATTTGCTTGAATGATTACACCTTTAGTCTGGGCTAGCAACTGATGATGGATGATGTATCTGAAACGTGTTTTGCAAAATTAAACAAATGTTTGTCTCTTTACCCATCGTATCCAATTTTATTCTATTAAAATAGAGAAGAATTAAGTTAAGTGCTTTGTGTTGATACTATCTGTAGCAGCATTATATAACGAAGCCACATTAATAAAAGAAGTCTGAAAATTCATTTTTCATTACATATTTCTTGTTTCCTTGGGCATTCAAGAACAATATTATTCACAGTTGTTTTATAGTTCACAGCTATTCTTTTGCAGGTCTTAAACACTCAGTTTTCAAGTAGAGTTGATTTTCACATTAGTTTTCCTATAAGGCAGTTGCATTTGATTTGCAATCAGTACATCGTAACTCCATTTTTACAAGAATTTTTATGGCTTGCTATGAAGAATTCTGATTTACCTACTAACAGAGCTTTTGATTCATAAGCAAAGAGCGTATCAAGGAGTTCAGAAATAATGGATACTGCTCCACTGCTGGTGGCTGCGTTGGGTGTGATTCTTAGCACCTTCCAGAATCCAATACATGCCCAAGACCCATGTTTAACATATCAGATCCTCAATGATGAATCGAGATCTGTATTTAAAACAAATCCATCATCTTACCTTCGCGACGATACTCTCACTGGCTGGTATCGTTTTATGGATCAAGCTGGTGACAGAATGTTGGATTACGTGCCAAAATATACAAGTTATAGGTGCACTGCATACCTTCCTGGCTATCTAACAGGTCAATACCCAAGTAGATCTGAGGGAATAGTTTCCAGAAAAGTATGCTTCGTTTTCCAAACAAACCCCTGCTATCGATCAAAAAATATTCAAGTAAAGAACTGTGGAGAGTACTTTGTTTATAAGCTTTATCCTTTGACAAGTAACAACTATTTGCGATACTGTGGAAGTGGTGAAGTAGGTGAGTAAATACAGCAAAATATACATGATTGTTTCCAACGATTTATGGCATCTATTTTTTCAATTACGATACTGTATGTGAGCTTCAATCTGCTAAGCGTTATGTATACTCTTTGGTATCAAGAAGCACAGATCAACTTTTAAACTACAAATATACATTTTTGTACTGTCTACCGATCTGTTTTGCAGATTTTGAACTTCTTATTAGGTTCGTAGCAGATACTTTAATCAAGAGGGTTAAGAGCGAGGATTGTGGTTTGGAGGTGTGACATCCCAATAATTAATTGACAGAAAACATCAGGTAGAATTTGCATGCACAGAAATACAATTTTAAACCTAACGAGAGGCAGCTAAAATTTGTATGGAAACAGCACTATAGTGTCTATACCACACTGTGCCGGTCATCCAAAATTATAGTCGATATGGGAAAGCACATGAGAATCAGAATTCATCAAGTCAATGATCAGTAGAACTGAGAAATGTTTTCTGAAAGTCACTGTAGAATTCAGAGACTAGTGCCCAGGACACTGAACAGTGTCACACTTTGATATCAGTGTAAATACGTTGAGTTGATAAGTTTTGCTATGTTCTGTTGCAAGAAGGTTGTTATTTATTGAATGTTTTATATCCAAGACATTACAGAGATCACTGATGAAAAGTCATCGAAAAAGTATTACTTAACATTTTTGGATGACGACTGTGCTAACATTATAGGCTTTTATTTTAAGTAATCTGTTGCCTCGAATTATTTAATTCAAAGATTCAGTTATGGAGAAGAGGCTGTAGAAGAGGAGTGCCTATAGGCTTCACTCCCTACTCTAATTTCTATGGAGGGACTGGATAACTTTCTCTTTTTCAAGGAAACTATAAATGCACGTTTTTGTTATAAGAAAAGAGTTTATAAGAAAATGAGGCTCAAATGGTCAAAATCTTCAGAAAATCACGAGGTTCAATTTCCCAAATTAAATGTTTTTATTTGCCAAAAATAAATATTTCGTCGTTATTGCATTCAAAATGTTAAAGATGGCATTCAAATTCAAGTATACAATATTAATAACGAAAGTGTAGCCCATTTTAGCTAGTTTATTTCAGTAAAAGTTAAGAAAAATTTAAGAAAATCTCAGGCTCAATTTCGGGAAAAGTTAAGAAAATTGAAGCTCAAGCAAAATAAAAAGAAAACGTGTAGCTGGTATTTGACTGTGAGGGACATTTTCAATTAACCATGTTTCGGAAAGTTGCATGAGCTAATGACTGATCATTAAAGCATTCTCATGACAAGTACGCTGGCTGCAGAACGCTTTCACAGCAAAGCCCATCTCAGTTCAAATTCAGCTAATTCTTTGAGAGAAAAACAGGCAATACACCAAACATGTTGAAAAAACAGTTCTTCCATACCACACATTGTTGTATAGCATTACCCCCTGACACCTTTTTCTATATTATTCAATACATGTAACCTATTTACCATTCTATGGTAGTACTCATGGTAAACACACATACAACTTTTGTTGCGTTAGTCCTACAACATAGTCAAAACGTTATTGACATTTTCATGTTGCGTTGAGCTATGCTATACACTGTGCTGCTTTATAATCAGTTGCATTGAATTGAATTCTTTTTAGCTTGTAGAGCTGCTACGAGTTAAGTGATCTACTATCTATTATTATATCACTGACTTCCTTATATTACATAGTCGATAACTTAGCCGACCCGTGCCAAGGCTACCTACCGTTATCAGATGCATCAAGATCAGCTAAGAACACTGCTGTGTCATTTACAAATGACAATGGAATTAATGGATGGTATCGTTTTACGGGAAGTGCTGGTGACAGATTGGCTGAAAATGAACCAAAATGGGCCAGTGGCGTGTATCGTTGCGCTTCGAGAGCCCATGGTTGGTTGAATGGCACCCACCCTAATGCCTCAGAAGGGAAGGTATATAGAGAAGTTTGCTTTACTCATAATGGGAACAAATGCTGGCGAAAGACTAGGGTCAAAGTGAAAAATTGTGGTGGAGATTTCTACGTGTATCTTCTTCATGGATTTGCTCATGGTCTCGATGGAGAATACCAGAGATATTGTGGTGTTGGAGTGGCAGGTGAGTATCTGTACATACAAAGTATTTGCCTTTTATACAATCAAATTTCCATAGCAATCAATTAACATAGAAAATTCAATGAAATACTGAAGACTTATTATATATACTTGTGTCCCTTGCAAACTCACAATTGCTGTTGGACGATTTTTTCATCATGCAAGGAACAAGCCTTCCATATTCCCTGTCCTAAAAACTGGCAGAATTCTTTGATCGTATAATGTTTTCCTTGTGTTACTCTGACGTACAGGCAGAAGTCACCAACTGAAACTCAGCCGTGATTTTTTTTATGGAATCATAGAAATATTCTCAAGTCTTCATAAGGCACTCGTGCTGCTCGGACACCATCCCTGCACTTCACTGCTATTTTTAAGTTAACAATGTCGGGCAAAATTTGCTTTGACCAACAAAACAAGGACTATTTCATGACTTCCGTTGCTTTTATGAATGTCAAAAACTAGTAGCTTCATTTTTATAATTTGCCTAATAGTTTTTACCAAAGAGTACTTTTTTCAATATATCTCTATAATGATCATGTATTCCTACTTCCTTGCAAATAAGCTTTCTCCATCATCAACAAGTCTGTTTAATAAGGTATCATGTTGCGATGTGTTGCGCTGTCATGTTGCGATGAGTTGTGCTGTCTTCTGGGATTGCTTATTTGAATTTTCATTGCATGTCACCTCTACATATTTATACAGGGTACAAATTCAGTTATATACTATTATAACTATTGAATTCGTTAACCATGACATGGCAGAGAATCTAAAATTTCAATCAAAACAATGGAGCAGGCCAAGGAGTACATAGCAGTAGGGAGTGGAGCTTATGCCATTATTTTCGTTGAGCAACGCTAAAAATTTAGTGCAGAATTTTTACTTTTCAGGCGTGTTCATTGACTATATTTTTTTAAAGAGAGATGGTAATTAATGATAATTAATTATGCCCGCAGCAATACGAGTACAATGGGATTAATTTGAAGAATGCATCAAGCCAAAAATTGCCATGAAACGTTAGAGGCTACAACCCAACTCTAATATGACAAACTGCTACATTGAGGAAATAGGGGGGGAGGATAAAATGACAGCTTTTTTATTACGTTTGTTTCAAATGATCTCTGTTATAGTATTCAAAATACAATACCTACCAAAAGTAACGTCCCATTGGAGATTTGCAACACAAAACTTCATTAAACACAATAATGTACAACAATGGCATGTCAAATTTCCACAAAATACTATCTACTAGTGTCAAGTGAATTTCTCTACAAGTGAAAACAGTACACACCACACTACACACCATAAGAAACACTACTTTCAACTCGATCGAGCATGAAAAAAATCACACGGGACGTTTCTTTTGGTGAGTATTGTACCATCATTCGTGTTCTCTGACTCATGACGTTTACCATTCTCTTTTTGTTACACAGCGGATACACTTACAAATCCTTGCCAAGGCTACAATGAATTAACTGATGCATCAAGATCAGCTAGGAACACTGATGGGTCAATCAAAAATGACAATAGTATTAATGGATGGTATCGTTTTACGGGAAATGCTGGCGACAGAATGGCAGAGTATGAAGTAAAATCGGCTAATGGCGTGTATCGCTGTGCTTCGAGAGCCCATGGCTGGTTGAATGGTGAATATCCAAGCCCATCAGAAGGAAAGGTGTACAGAGAAGTGTGCTTTGCTTATGGTGGGAACAGATGCTGGCTGCGGAATAGAATTAAAGTAAAAAACTGTGGCAGTTTTGCTGTGTATTTGCTTAATGATATGTCTTATTATAAACATGGAGATTTCCCGAGATATTGTGGTGTTGGAAAGACGAGTGAGTATCTTTTTTACTTCACTTATAGAGAATGTTAACAGTCCGTGGAACTTGAACGTCACAAACTGATGCTTTTCATTCATGTTGAGATACTCAAAAAATATTCATAAAACTAAAGCATACCTCTCTTTAAAGTATAGCTACACTATTGTCAGCATGCCTCTGCTGTGAGATGATGCCATGTATGGAATGAGATTGATGTATCCCCAAGAATTCAAGAAAGCAGAAAGTCCGTATTATTGTGAAGCTGGTCGGTCCGTGAAAGATACTGAAAGAATTTCCTTCCCCAACTTGCTAAGAGGTGACTTAAAATCCTCAACACCCTTAAACAAACTATCAGAGATTGGTTTTCCCAATGATTTTCCTTCCTCATAAGTCCATAATCGGTGTACTACTTCGAAGTTGTCGTACTTCTTCGAAGTTGTCGTACTTCTTCGAAGTTGTCGTACTTCTTCGGTTTTACACTTCAGTTGTGCAAAATAGCCCACCATAACTAATAATGCTGTTTTGGATAGTAGTATTGAAATAAAATAGTATATCTCTCACGTTTTTTTGAGAGCCAAATGAGAGAGTTTAAGAAAAATTCCTCATGGCTGCAACCCTTGATCTCATCTTTTCTCTACATGTCAGCGTAATGACCTCTCAAATGCGTGTCTGATTCTACAATGAATATTAGCTGACATATTTAAGTTTTCCCTGATGTAATATGAATATAATCATAGAACACTATATATTTTTTCAATAAATTTTGGCCCTCTGATAAACCTATCTGGAATCATGTTTTTTGTAAGGTGTTATTCTAGATTATTTACTTGTTACGTTCATGAATATTGTTATGATTAGTGCCCTCCTCCGCATAATCACTTACAATATAGTATCAAAACCACCACCAACTCTATTCTTTGACTAATGACGTCATCAATTCCCTTTTTGTTACATAGCGGATACCCATTCAAATCCATGTCAAACGTTTGTTTTAAATGATCTCTGTTATAGTATTCAAAATACAATACCTCCAAAAGTAACGTCCCATTGGAGATGTGCAAAACAAAACTTCATTTAACACTATAATGTACAACAATGGCATGTCAAATTTCCACAAAATACTATCTACTAGTGTCAAGTGAAATTCTCTACAAGTGAAAACAGTACACACCACACTACACACCACAAGAAACACTACTTTCAGCTCGATCGAGCATGAAAAGAATCACACGGGACGTTTCTTTTGGTGAGTATTGTACCATCATTCGTGTTCTCTGACTCATGACGTTTACCATTCTCTTTTTGTTACACAGCGGACACACTTACAAATCCTTGCCAAGGCTACAATAATTTAACTGATGCATCAAGATCAGCTAGGAATACTGCTGGGTCAATCAAAAATGACAATAGTATTAATGGATGGTATCGTTTTACGGGAAAAGCTGGCGACAGATTGGCAGAATATGAAGTAAAATGGGCTAATGGTGTGCATCGCTGTGCTTCGAAAGCCCATGGTTGGTTGAATGGCGAGTACCCAACTCCTGCCGATGGTAAAGTGGACAGGGAAGTGTGTTTTGCTTATAATGGACAAAAATGCTGGCAACGAACAAAGATTAAAATGAAAAATTGCGGCAGTTTCTCAGTTTATCTGCTAAATGGAATGTCGTACTATGTGCATAGTTACCTGAGATATTGTGGTGTTGGAGAAACTGGTGAGTATTTCAGCGAAAAATTGGCATTGCACATAAACAATTGCTTCTTTTCAGGTTCAATCGATAAAATGCTTGCAAATCTTGTTAATCCTAGCAATTTGAAAGTATCAATGGTATGAAATTGTCTTTGCTACTCGTCAAACAGTGTGGAATCCTTTGAAGATGGCTTCATGCATTTATACTATTATACAACCTTCTCCATTTGTGGATGTGGTGTGAAGTGTTGTCAGTGGGGTGACCAACGTAGGTTGGAGTTAGGACAATTGCTATGAACCCTCAAGCTTTTGACGTTCTTATGGGGCTCCTCAGAGATTCTCTATGTGCCAAGATTGTCTTTATTACGCCACTGAATGTCCTTCTGGATTCTGTGCTCACTTCGTTCTTGAATTTTGTACTAAATTATAAATGTGTTTTGTTGTGAATACAAGTTATGGTTAAATGCATAACCATTTGCAATTTGCAACTATAGACACCCTGTAGCAGGCGCGTAACTAGAAATTTTCGAGGGCAGGGGTCCAATCAACAAAAAAGGGCACATCAAACCTTTTTGAGAAAGATGCGGCCTGTGAATGTTATTTTTTAGAATTATAGTTCGATAAAATACTGTGGGAGGTTTACTGATATGGTAGACCAATGATGTTTATTGCTATTTTTCATTACGACTGGGGAGAAAAGCGGGAGCCCGGGGACCAAACCTCTCGGAAAACTTTTTGAATGAAGCCCTTTAAATCTTAAGGAAACGCCCTTTTTTGATATAGGAGCACTTTGTCCATTTTCTGAAAATGGCAGGCGTCTAAACTCCCAAGAACCCCCTAATGGTGCGCCTGAAGTGGATATGCAATTTAAACATTAATTATCTATATCCTCATCAATTCTAGCCTTTGAATCATGATTTTATCGCTCTTTTCGTGTTACATAGCGGATACTCTTGCAAATCCATGCCAAGGCTACAAAACATTATCAGACGCATCAAGATCAGCTAGGAGCACCTCTGGACCAACAACAGATGACAATAGTATTAATGGATGGTATCGTTTCATGGGAGATGCTGGCGACAGATTGGCAGAATATGAAGTAAAATGGGCCAATGGTGTGTATCGCTGTGGTTCGAGAGCCCATGGTTGGATGAAAGGTGAATACCCAAGCCCATCAGATAACAAGGTAGACAGGGAAGTTTGCTTTACCTATAATGGAAAAAAATGTTGGCAACGGACTAAGATTAAAGTGAAAAACTGTGGCAATTTCTCTGTGTATCTGCTTAATGGAATGTCCTACTATAAAAATGGAGATTACCTGAGATATTGTGGTGTTGGAGAAACTGGTGAGTCTTGTTTCTCATGTTTTGTTCGAGCAACTTATGATACATTGAACTGTAGTTCCTTTCATGGTTTGGTTATATGATATGCATTTCCCTTTTCAAGCATGCTCATTTGGCCCTCAGTTGATCTGTGTTTTCGGCTGTTGTCTTCACGCATTGTATGCAGCGTTGCGTAGTACTGTGAGAAGCTCGTTGTTCCATGCATGTTTTCATGAATTTTAAACGTGTGATATCATGAATACTAAGAGAGGATAAAATGCATAACCACTTACAATATATTATCTCAACCATGGTATTCTTCAACTCATGACGTCATCGATTTCTTTTTGGTACACAGCGGATACACTTACAAATCCTTGCCAAGGCTACAAAACATTAACTGATGCATCAAGATCAGCTAGGACCACTGTTGGACCACTCAAAAATGACAATAGTATTAATGGATGGTATCGTTTCATGGGAGATGCTGGCGACAGATTGGCAGAATATGAAGTGAAATGGACCAATGGCGTTTATCGCTGTGCTTCGAGAGCCCATGGTTGGTTGAATGGTGAATATCCAAGCCAATCAGAAGGAAAGGTGTACAGAGAAGTGTGTTTTACCTATAATGGAAATAAGTGCTGGCAACGAACAAGGATAAAAATTGAAAACTGTGGAAATTTCTCTGTGTATCTGTTCAATGGAATGTCTTACTATGTACATAGTGATTACCTGAGATATTGTAGTGTTGGAGAAACTGGTTAGTAGTTTTAATGCCTCGCTCATATTCTTTGTGATACATCATGTACCGTATTTGCTCTGTGATTGGATGAGCATTTTTCGGTAATTAGCTTGGCGAACTAGTGCGAATCTTATAACTGTTTAATACTTTTAAATAATTTAAATAATATCCAATAGTTCCAAATGCATTAGGGAACTCACAGTTTCCCTGCTAAATTTTATGTGAATTACATTGCTAAAAGGCTCATAGAGGAAAATTTCCAGAGAAGTTTTCTATTGAACTGCGTGTCAAGTATAATTCAAGTTTTCTTGTCTTCTGCACCCAAAGTTTTGAGCAGTCCATAAGCTTATTTCTTGTAGCAATTTTACACGTTAGCTGAAAGGAGCCCTCAGCATTTATAGTTTTAGATCTGCTCTTAAATTGCTTAAATTTGACTGGTTCGTACGGTTATCAACGACGAGGGCTCTGGACACTAGTCATACTGAAATACTATATCCCGCTAAGTAAAGCAAGCTTCGTAGTAATCATTTACAATAAATTGTCCCTGTCATCATTAATTCTATTCTTTGACTCGTGACGTTACCGATTCCTTTTTGGTATATAGTGGATACCCTTTCAAATCCATGCCAAGGCTACAAAAACTTATCAGACGCATCAAGATCAGCTAGGAACACGCTGGGGCCAATTACGAATGACAATAGCATTTATGGATGGTATCGTTTCATGGGAGGTGCTGGCGACAGATTGGCAGAATATGAACTAAGATGGACCAATGGTACGTATCGCTGTGCTTCGAAAGCCCATGGTTGGTTGAATGGCGAATATCCAAGCCAATCAGATGGAAAGGTGTACAGAGAAGTGTGTTTTACTTATAGTGGAACAAAATGCTGGCAACGAACAAGGATTAAAATAAAAAACTGTGGCAGATTTGCTGTGTATTTGCTTAATGGAATGTCTTATTACAAATATGCAGATTACCTGAGATATTGTGGCGTTGGAGAAACTGGTTAGTATGTTTGACGGTGAAATTTCCTAAATGCCCATAAATACAATATTTTAAATAGCTGGTAGCAGGTAGTGGCCTAAATGCGCTGTAGCATGCGATATCCAGTTTTCTTCAATTGAAGCAACTGGATATTAGGCTTCTATGTACAAGCGCATTTAGAGCGTGAGACAATATTCGCAAGATATAAGTTGCGGTAGAGCTTCCCAATGTTTTCCTAATGGTTTTACATACTCTTCTTTCCAAACAGTGGACTCACTAGCCAACCCATGCCAAGGATACAAGATGCTATCTGACGAATCAAGATCAATCCTCGTCAACGATCAGTCATTCACAAACGATCAAACAATTACTGGCTGGTATCGCTTTAGTGGAAAAGCTGGAAGCAGAATTGTTGACTACGATCCGCAATGGCAATCTGGGCTTTATCGATGCAAATCTGCAGCCCATGGCTGGATGACCGGTTCACACCCAAGAGGATCTGAAGGGAAAGTCAATCGAACAGTTTGCTTTAGCTATAGCGGGAGGACATGCTGGCACTCGACCAAAATTAAGATTAGAAACTGTGGCGACTTCTATGTGTATTTACTCAATGGTCTCAGTTACTATCAAAATAGTCAATACTTGAGATACTGTGGTGCAGGACAAAGTGGTAAGTAGGAAGAATTGAAGATAAATTGTGTTGTGTCTATCTTCAGCACTCTTTTTCATCCGCAGTTAAGTATGCCATCGGCAATTAAAGGTCATTTCCCATTACATGCAAGATTCAAATCTCAATTACTCAATAAGAATAAACATACTTTCAAAGAAAAATACCACAGAGTTTGAAAGCAGAAGCTTTGCTAAAAAAGGACCTAAAACTCTATAAAAGTAGCTCTGCAACTCTATAAAAACCCCAGTTTAGGACTAATGCTATTGACATTAGGACAAGAACTTTATATGAAACATATTCTTCCTTATAAAACACACTCTTTTAGAAAACTTGTACTTTACAACCCAATAATAACTTTATCAATAATAATTATTATAATAATTATTATTGATAAAGTTATAATAATAACTTTATCTCAATTATTCAAAGCAAATAACAGACCCTGTAAACACTACCAACTGCTGACGGAAGAAACAAGAATTGCATCATATCGAAAAAAAGTAAATGGTTACTGTGACAGATACATGAATGGATGGTACAGATTTTGGGGTGAAGCTGGAAATAGAATGCTTGAAAAATGCCCAAAAGTAGATGATCAACTGGTATTCTACTGCGGTGCATACTATCATGGATGGCTCAATGCGACCAATCCAGTTCCATTGGATGGAACAGTAGACAGAACAGTGTGCTTTTCAGACATAACAACTTGCAATTGTATAAAAAGCATTGCTAAAACGATTCAAATGAGAAACTGTGGAAATTATTTTGTGTACAAGTTGTATAACCTAAATGACATATGCAATCAAGATTTGGCAAATAATGCTCGCTATTGCGGAATGAGAGGTAAGTCCATTACCTTAAAAGGCACTGCTGTCCTTTTAGAACATCATCCTACACACAGCAGGGGGGATTTCTAGGGGCTCAGTGGGGGCGGAACCCCCTTTGTTAAAATTTGTGCTCATGTTGGGGGGGCTCAGCCCCCCTAAAACTCTTGCATTGGTTTGGCTTTTTAGAGTTTATTGGCCTTGCTTCCAAAGTGCTATGATCAATTGTGCACTGTTATATGGCTATTGGGATATTTCTTATTGTTGACTATACTATATCAGTATTAAACTAAATTATCATGTTTCCATCTTTGAAAGAATGGGCGTGGCTGTAGCTGGGCCACACCCAAACTATGGCGTGGCTGTGCCTAGAGCCCCTTTTATATAATTTTTAGAAATCACAACTGATGCATAGTTGTCACTGTTGTCAAAACCAAGGCTACTTCCAAACTAATGTGTTACTAGATGCTTTCACTGTAAAGATAGCTTTTCATTTTTGTCGCTTTCAGCTCTGTATTGCATCGTTCTAGTGTGGACAAAAGGCGAAAACGTATCGAAGTATTTTACATTCTTGAACACGAGCCTTCAAATTGATGAAAGTTATTTTAGCTGTTGTTTCAAGGGCACTTGATGCTTCTTGAAAATTTTTTCCTTGAAAAATTGATCGTATTCCCTAAAGTTTGTTAATGTTTACTGTTTAGTTCCTTCACAGCAAAAAACAATGCAAAAAATATTTAATAGAAACTTCTAAAAGAAAGCTTAAAGAAGTTTGTATAAGTAAACTCGTGATATGCCAAGAAATGATTCGTTTCCAGGATTTTGGACTACCTGCGTTTTCAAAGTCAGCTCCTTGAGAATTTTTAATTTAGTCCTTGACTAGTTCTTGAACACTCCTTGAATTGGTGTATTAGATCCTGCACACACTCTGATAATGCGCAAGAAAGACCACCTTAGATGTGGCACTTTGCCATGTGCTAATGGGCCCTCCATCAATCAAAACATCCAATATTGTCTTGTATATAGTCTAATGTCTAAATTGCCTTCATCCCAATTGTAGAAGAATGTAGTACGAACAATTCAGCCTCACAAGTTGGGAAGAATTAAGCATGGCCAGCTTGAAACTCAACTGTACTTGCTTATTCTTGTATCGGAAGAGTATCTGTATTATGTTGACACCTTAATAATTTAACGATACGTGGAGAAAAATTCAGCGTTAACATTTTGAAAAAATTAAGAACAGCCAGCCTGACCCCTTAATTTTAATGGTTCTTATAAAAAGAGGACAACAAATCGTCATTGGAATTTTCTCATCGAGAGGGTTTTCCTGTAACATTCGTTGGCATTATGATTTTTGCGTGACTCTTAAATAGTATCTGATATCAATACTCAATCTATCTAATAAGCATTTTGTTGGTTAATGTCAAGAACTCTAAGAACAGACTAGTTACTAGACCACTTTTTATACCTTTTCTGTTGTTTTTGTTGTTGTTGTAGTTAATTATCGTTCGTTTTACGCTTGCACATGATCATTGTTGAGGTGGATTTCTCGTTTTGTATATATTTTGGATATAGGGTAGCATCTCTCGACTACGTTCTTCAAAGTAATTGCTCATGTTTTTTGTCGTTTATAGAGGAAGAAATAAACAGATGATTTTTGATTGTATGATTTTCATCTTGGTAGGAGCATTCCTTCTGCATATGCAAGCTATAATTTTCTTCATAAAATCTTTTATCTGTATGGGGATGAAAATTTTGTGTGTAAGCATACTAAAGAGTGCTTTAATATCAATGAATCAAGAGATTCCCTTGGCCAGAGGTGGCACCAGAGGAGGGCTAGAGGGGGGCTATAGCTATTCTTCGGAGATTTATCCCATTTATAGCCCCATCATCGGGAGAGTCAGCCCCCCGTCTGGAAATTCGTGGCGCCACCCCTAACCTTGGCATTATATAGGTGGCTAGAAGTCTTTCTGCAAAATGTAAGAGCATTTACAGTTTTATGTGACTCTCAAGATACGCCTTATTTTATGTATAGATAAAGATGCATACCGAGTGACGTGTAGTGCCAATTATATGCGCATTGATCTGGACAGACGATACTACAATTCATCAACGTACAAAAGCATTACGTTGATGAGTGCATCATGCAAACATACGCTGTCATATGACTATATTACACTTGGCTGCATACCTGGACAATGTGAATCAGAAAAGAAAGAAACTGCAACAGAGATCGTTTACGTCAATGCCGTGAAGCTTACTAGAAATTTTGGAAGTGGCAAAATCTCAAGAGAGAACGATGAAACAATTAGATTCCGGTGTTCATACAAAAGAGATACCGTTATTAACAACAGAGCGTCATTTGATCCAGTTGGGAAAATTTCAGTTTCTTTGCGTAAGCTTTCTTTCAAATTTTTTAGATATTCTGTTATTTATTATGAACAAGTTAGTATCATATTTTGTTTACCTAAACTGATAGTAACGTTTTGGTTCAATTGATTTTAGAGCAATTTGGAAACTTTTCATTCTTTTTCAATACATACAAAACGAATGCATTCAAAGACGCGGTCAGGAATTTCCCAGTGAAGCTAAAATTGAGAGATTGGTTGTATTTTGAAGTCAATGCAACAGTTCAGGACAGCAGCCTAGCGTTATTGATTGAAAGATGTTATTCTACACCAACGATGAAACCTGATGATCCTCTACAGTATGACCTCATCAATGAAAGGTAAAACAAGATTATGAAAAATCATTTCATATTCCAGATCTGACTTAATAATTGTAGGAAATTCAATAACAACACTTGCACGGAACTTTTAAACAAATTTACGGCGAGGGCAAACCACAGAAAAGGGATATGTTGGTACAAAAATCAAAGAAAATTTTGAGAACTGAGAGTACTTTCTGGCACAATGTACGTATACATACTCTTGAAAGGTACTTTAAAAGGGATTTAATGTGCTTTTTAATTGAACATTCCAATATGCTGGAATGGCCAAAGTCTTGGGAAAAGCCATTTATTATGTCCGAGTCCTATAACGTATTATCTTGCAATTTTATCATCAACAAACTCGGTCCTATCTACTATCTTACCTTCTTTTGCATTGCTTTGTCGGGGTATTGTAATCAGCCCTAAGCCCTTTTCCTGTCATTACCTTTTCCTGTCATTACTTACTAAGGAGAAAAAAGTCAACTCTACTAGCAAGTATTACAATTCTTCGAGGTACTGCAAGTTGCAAGAAAATTAAGGGATTCTGAGGCATCATTCTCAGGAAGATTTTTGAAGCAATGCTTTTTACCACTGCTTAAAATGCATATCTCAATATTAAACTTACCATTAACAACAAGAACCTTCAGTCATGTTCCTTCATCTATTAAAACAGATATCCTCTATCATCATTTTCTTCATCTTAATCATCTTCCTCTTCCCATTTCACCCCCGAAGGAAGCCTAGGACTGGCTCTGGGGTAAGTTCATCGCCTGCCAGTTATTTAAAAGAGGTGATCGAGTCGGCTACACTCAATCCACTCTGTTACCCCAACAGTTTCTAGGCAGAGCTGTAGTACGAGCCATTGAGTCTGCTTTCACTGAAGGGACTTGATTGGACAGTTTGCAAAAGGTCATCAACATCTGCCCTAATTCTGAATCTCTGCGACATAGTCATTATCAACTTAAGGGCAGTTGTATCCTACCAGTAGATCTTACAACCTTTCTCCAGTGAGGTGCTTTTTCTCCAGCTAATTTTGCTATAATCTTTCAATATTGTGACCTGGGTATGGTCTATATGAAATATAGCCGTAATCTCCATTACACTAGTGCCCCTGTCTTAGTAGGCCAATGCCTGATTCAAGGTCATGCAATTTCATCCTGATCTTAGCATAGTTTTCAAGTCAAAAAGCGACAACTTCATTTCTAATGTAAAGCTTGCAGTAAACAAATACAATTTTCTGGAGAAACATTCATTTGCTGTGTGGGCAATTTTTGAGGATTAGGGATATTTGTCTCCTCCTACTTTCTATGCCAATTCGAGAAACTGAACTTGAGATGGCATTTTGAGCTTAACATTCATAAGCACTTTAGCTGCATTTATGTATCTTGTGTAAGCTCACAGGCCTCTAAGATGCAATGTCTACAAATTTTGATTGAAACTTGCTAGGTGATTGCTGATGCGTAATTTTTATGATCTTCTAGTGCGTAAGATATAGCTATGGTTATTGAATGTAGCATTCTCTTCATCTATTTAGGTGCTCTGTGGATGCAACAACGAGTTTTGTCCCTGCAGCTGGATTAAAACGACGTTTCAGCATGCAGGTGTTCAGATACGAAAATACAACGACTGTTTACATTCATTGTCTCGTTTTCCTTTGTCGAAAAAATTCAACTGATTCAAGATGCAAGAGCGGCTGCAGTGGCAACAACATCAACAGCAGGAAGAGAAGAGCACTCGAAGACAGTGGAAACGCAGAACATACTAGTCTCTATAAGTTGGATTCTGGCAATATTTTGCTTGATGAACCAGATAGTCCTCCAGAAAAGAAGAATGATGGTATATGCATATTAATTTTTACACAAACGTAGAAGCCAATAAAGGTGTATGTCACAGATCTGCACCAATTGATCAAAATTTTTGCGCTAAAAGTCTTTCCATAGTAATAATGTTTGAAAATGAGTGCCTTGTGGCTTTCCTTTAAGAAAAATTGTATATGCACCGTTCTTTCCTTAGGTTCAGACGCCTCTATTCCAACCACCACCCTGATTTTTGGAGGAATGGGAGGACTCGTTCTCATTCTGATAGTCATTGTGGTCATCTTGGTGCTGAGAAGGCGCGCTCCTCCTCCCTCAGAAAGGAATCACAACAAAGAAATTGGAATGGACAATATTGGAAAGGATGCAAGTGACTATCCAACGATGAAGGAGAAAAGCAGCATTGTTGCATAGCAATACTTCTGCATAGCAACATTGAACCCATCATTAGAGACATATATCTGAAGTAGTTATTACTAATAATACTATCTTTACCTAGTTATTATTATATCGATATAACCAAATTTAACTCAATCAGAGTCTATATATAACAATAAGCCTTATTTTGCCAAGCTTTCTTCAAAATGAATAAAAATCAAGTAATCTATTCTCTACAATGCGATCTACAATCTAGTCTTCTATATTTTGATTGCGATGCCATAGTTGATTATTTTAAAGATGATTCTAGTTTGATTCAAGTGATCAATCGAAAGTGATAATTCAAGCAAACACTTATCTGCGTATTCCTTATGCTATATCTGTTAACTCAGTTTATAGAACAGGGCATTTGCAAAACATAGCATCTCACATGGATCCGTTATAGAAAACGTTACTGCTAAAAATGTCTGAGAACAGTGTTCTTTACCTTCCGAGGCGGGACAAGCATGTCTCAGCGGGGGCTATAACCCTCCAGCCCTCCTCTATTGCCACAACTTATTTGTGGTGGTGAAAATACAGTAAATATAAAGGGCTCAGGGTTAGACGGAAGGAACCAAGAATTAACTTTAAGAACTGCTAAAGTATTTGACAATAAATGCACAGAGTTATACATGGACAAGCATGCAAGCTCTTTCTCATTTTGTTTGATGTGCATCTGATGACCGCAACCAGCGTGAAACTAAGAGTTATGTTATTTTAATTGGACTCAAGCAACGCTTTTAATTTAGTTTTTAATGTTTTTACTCTGAAGTATATTGCTCTGCCTGTCGCATTGAGCACTCTCACTTTACAGTTCTTTGGATTGTTTTATATATATAAATATATATATATATATATATATATATATATGTATATGTATGTATGTATATATATATATATATATATATATA
>OLMO02000302.1:15339900-15350506 GCA_900291935.2 Cassiopea xamachana
ATATATATATATATATATATATATATATATATATATATATATATATATATATATATATATATATATATATATATATATATATTCAGGAAGTGGTATGAATTCACATAGAGCTAAGCAACAAATTCTAAAATGACAAACTAAGCTACATTTTTTACTGCTTAATAGACAAACTATGGAAGGAAATTGACGAGGAACTACAGCGGGTCTCTTATCAGTTCATTGTTGTTGACAAAACAAACAGCTATTGGAGCTCTGTTTGTACTGAAGCCGAAAGAATTTTGACCAAATACAACACACAACAGAACTACGGCCAGAGTGGTGCTGTGCGAGAAAAATGCACTTTGGTACAGCACTAGCACGACAACTGAATTATTTACAAGCTTAGTTCGAGTTACAATCTTGACAAGACCTATTTTGCATTTTGCCGCACCACACAGAAGGGCAGTAAGAATCCCCTATGGCAATGCAGCACATTCTACTGGTGAAATTTCCGACCAGGCAATCAAATTTCCCCACAAGTTAGTGCAAGATCTCCCCCTCCCCAATTTTAAATGCTCTTTTGTCGAAAAGTGCCTTGAAAACCAATTTGAGCTATCTCAGCTTATTGTTCGATATTGTCTTGTGTGTATTTCAGTTTTACTTTTCCCTTCTTAATCTTTTCCACCTCACATCTGAAAGTTACAATTACACCAATGCAGGGCACGGCATGCATGGCACGGCATCTGAATCAATCGCTGTGCCAAATGTCGAGTCTGTGCCATATCAGAAAATCTTTGGCACAGTACCACTCTGGCGCAACATCCCAACTAGGCTAAATGTCTGACCAAGCTAAATATCGATAGCCTTCATTTTCGTTGGTGATTTTGTATATACACCTGATGATATGGTTAAACGTTTCAACTTTGTTGATCAAGCAAGTGCTACTAATGTTGTTCTTGTGATTCTGGCGCTAAATTCTTTTGGCGGGAAAGGAGCTATGCAAAAAAGGTAGCATGGTTTTCGCTTGTTTATGTGATCTAGAAGCACTTGATGCAGTCTTGAATAAAATTAATGAAAGCAAGTCACTAAAGCAGAAGGACTGAACTTCAATACTTACCACATTAATACGAAATGGTCTTCACGAAAATGGTCTTTTTTGCCAGAGGGAGATTTATAATAGGCACGTATCTGCAGGGGGTACGGGGGCAATGCCCCCAAACGAAATTGCTAGCATCGCTCTTCCCCCCCATACAGAATCATTAACCCGGAGATTTGCATATGAAAATAAGGCTTTTGCCCTTCCAAAGTACTTGCACTGGCAGGTTTTACCCCCCCCCCGCGTTATGTCCTCCAGGTAAGTGATTGGTTTATAAAAAACAAGTACTTGATACTAAGTAAATAAAAATCTACCAAGAAAACTTTAATAGCTGGCTCTTCTATGCAGGCCTTTCCATGAGACACGCGTGATCACTCGTGAGTACACAGACAAGCACCTAACACGTCCCCACGCGCTCAATTTCCCGCGCACGCAAATCTATCAATGTCATTGCTAGCGAGCGACGAACTTGATAGACTATTCATTCAAGTATAATGGAGAGCTCATAATTACTGGTTTGACTGTTAAAATACTTCGCAATCAAGTTACTTCACTGTGCTACTGAATGTTCTCTTCCATTTAAATATTTAATTCCTTTCGTAAGTAAATGAGGCAGTCGAGGAAGGTGAGGATGATAGGGAATTTGATGCTCTTGCTGAGGAGTAGTGAGTACTAAATATGACATACTTGCCTATAATTTCGCCTTTCTTCAAGCATTTAACAGCCTTTATCAATATCTTCCGTTAATTGCCATAATTTTTTTCGAAGAAACACCGCGTGCAGTTGAGCCTACGCGTGCTATCAGCAGCGCGCGCAGTACTTTAGAGCTAGATTACTAGGTAGTGGGTGCTCATACATGAATTCGTGTATTTCAAAACGAGGCTGTATATTGCATTCCAAAAAGAGGCTATTTGACAATTGGCATTATTATTCAAACTAAAAAGAGGCTAGCTCCTAGTTTGAAACTTACATAAAAGAAGGTCAGAGGTGTAATATGTATACTTTCATTTAAACACTGGATGTTGCCCTGCGACAGTTGCATCTATACATTGATAATAGATTGAAAAGAGTACCATTCCAGCAGTAGTAAACAGTAGCAAAAGACGTCGTCTTTGACAATTATGAAAAATTTCAATTGATTGATAGAAAGTTGTATTTATGACAAGTGTATTTCAAGGCGGAGATGAATTAACCGATTTGCCAGAAGCTCCTAGCGCCACTGAAAATGGAGACACACAAGCTCCCTATGGCATTTCACAACACAGAACTATGGTAGAAGAGAAGGGGAGGAAGGATGGGGATCTGGGGGCTTGCCTCCAGAAAATGATTACAGACCTACATCCTCTAGAATGTCAGAACATGCCCTTTTAGAACATGGTATGAAGACTGCCATCAGTCCCCAGAGCAAAAATCAATCCTTTAACTTGAAAACAAAACACTAAGAAGTTATGATGACTCTTGCTTTTGCTGTCGTAGAGTTCAACGCGAGAAACAAAGAAGGATAGTCTACGCCAGATTGTGCACTGAAATTCCGCTGTGGCAAGGTATTATTGCCCTCCAATGAATTTCTATTGCCCTGCAAATTGAGCGATTTTGTCTGTTGGGGAAGGAAGATTTCACACGATTTTCAACCCTAAAGAAGGTTGAATAGTATGTTCTTTGGAAAGAAGATGGCTTAATGTTATGACAAAGTTGAACATTAAGAACGCCGTTGTAAGAACGTCTCTTTAGAAAAGGTATCATGGTGATATTGACTATTTTAGGAACATGATCAAGAATGTCATAGCTGTGTAGTCTGTTAATCTGAGTCAGTGTTTGTTTCGAATAACTAGGGGGACTCTAGCCCCCCCCAAAATGAGATAAAACATAACTAGGGGGGCTGAGCTCCCTGAGCCCCCAGCTCTACACCCCTGAGCGCGCGTCTGATCTACTCATTGAAAGATCTGTGAATGGCATCATCAAACATTGAGCATCAGCACCCATTATTTCTATGCGGAAGAAAGTTGTTCCCAATGTTGAACGGGAAACATCAAGTGGAATATAAGTCAAGAGATTAATATTGTTGCCTAACTGCACAATGCTATTTACAACCTGTAAAGAGGCCGATGTTTGCTCATATATCCCTTTTTCCATATATACATATTTTAAGTTGGTATTTACAATAGTAACTTAAATACTAATTGACATCTCGGCACGCTGTATGTGTTTTTGGCACCGCCAGGGATGTGCTTCCAGGCACGCCGTAACTGGAGTAGGAGCAATTGCTTGCAATTGCAACCGCCAGTCACGGCACTTTGGAAGCAATGCTTAAAGAGAAGAAAGCAGTGAGGAATTGAAATGGTAACCCAACCTACACAGTGGCCGTTTTGTAAAGGGAATTTCAAATACTGCTATTGTGTCTACTTGCAACTGAATTGATATGGAGAGAGCAGCCAGCCTCCTTTTGACGCACTTGAGAGAGGACTAATTGTATGGAAGAGCAAGGGCGTGTTCTATGTCAACATCATTAGCCAATAGCGCTTAAAGACTGCCCTTCTTAGAAGCTTCCGTTGCTGCAATTGGTCAAATTCTGACAAGACTTGAGGCACGATCATTCTGTTAATGCAGGCATTCTTGAGTTAGAGCTCGCGTTACATCTTGAAGCAATCGCATAAAGCCTTCAATCGGTAAGTGATGTATTTAACGTAGATTTCCTCAAAATTGCTTTGAAATTTATTACAATATTGAATATTAAATGAATTGATTATTTGTCTAATGGACATCAAGCCGCACCTGTTTCCATTGAATGTTCCATTGCTGTCCTGAAAATAAACCGTCTTAGTTAAACCGGCCAGTCATAACTATGGATGCTGGGGCAGGCTAGAATTTAGCAACTGTAAAACAGCTTTGTACTCTCTCTATTTTTGTAGAAAATTTTTCATGTGCCATTGACAATTAAGTACAAGATTTCATATCATAATGCTTAAAAACTTTCCAGAAAGGTTCATACTCCCAATTGTCCTTGGAAAGTTTTCATATCCTCCCCAATTCTAACCCACCCCGTTACTCAGAATTACAAGTGACTGACACCTTAGGCTTTGCTAAAATCAGGAGTCTTGTAAGTCTTTCCCATCCAATCCCGAACAATTCTATGATCTAGGAATAACAAAATGTAGGGAGCTCCCAATAAGGACAGTATTTGTTGACATCTTCTCATGAATCTCTTGTCACAGTGCTCATCGTTGTAATTCCTGCACTAGATGTTTTGTAACGATTTGAGAGCGAATAATTCTATTCATCTATGCATGTCTACGCAACTATGTATTGCGAATTTTGACTTATAGACTAGAGGTTTTTGAACCACAAGTAAAGTAGATGACAAAGAGTTGCAAAATAATGGCTGCTGTTACACTCTTGTTGCTGTCTTGGGTAGGAATTTTCAGCATTTTTCAGTGCCCTGTTTACGCTCAGGACCCATGCACATCCTATTCAGTACTCAATGATGAATCAAGATCCGTTCTCAAGACAAGTATAACTCACACTCGAGACTATTCCATCAATGGCTGGCATCGCTTCATGGGTAAAGCAGGAGATAAAATGTTGGATTATCCGCCAAGATATGGACCTGGCTATAGGTGCACCACTATTTATCCTGGATATTTATCAGGTCAACACCCAAGAGGTTCTGATGGAGTGGTTTCCAGAACAGTATGCTTTATGTCCTCAGGAAGCAAATGCTGGACATCAACAACGATTCAAGTAAAAAACTGTGGAAACTACTTTGTTTATAAGCTCAATCGTTTGACAAGTAGTTACTATATGCGGTACTGTGGGAGTGGTGAAGTGGGTAAGCAAACAATACAAATACATAAATGTTTACCGTATGTTCTCTTTTACCACCGGTGGTTTATTGATCTCAAGCTTGCAGGAATTGGCAGGAGCGTCGAAACCGGGGAGGGCAAGGAGCACTGCCTCCTCACTTTTTCAGAAAGTAGCATGCTTCGCTATTTTTACCTGAGCTTAACTCCAACCTTATTGTTCAGGCCCCTCCTTTTTGAAAGTCATTTCGACGCCCCTGATTGGAGCTTTGTTAAGAGTGGACATCAATCATTTGCTAAAGCATGAGAGTTTTGAAGGTATGCAAACTCAAAGATTACCAAAGTAGAACAACCAAATTTGAAAAAACTTGTGGGGAAACGCATTTTTAGAACTTTTGTCAGCATTGCACCAATCGTTGAGATGAAACTTGAAATTGAGTTTTTTTGCAAACTAATGACTGCCATGAATGGCATTAAATCCCTGCACAGAAAATGCCACGTAAGAATAAATTTTAGTTTTAAGCTAAATCAATTTTCAAAACTAAGGAGGGACTGAAAAGGCTTGAAAAACTAAGCTGGAAACTTTAGTCATGAGTTATCATGTCTAATACATGCTGCCAACTGTAAAACTGTTTCTTTGCATTTTGCTGCATTTTGTAAATAAAAACTATTATACCTTCTAACTGATAAAACAAATTCTCTTATGTAAGGAAATAGACAACATAGAAAAAAGAAGAAGAAACAGGAATGTTGAAGATTAACACAACATGTTGCGTGGAGTCTATGCTTAAGGAATTTATGCTTCAAGCAGTTATTAAGGTCTGCTTGCTGGAAGACTGATCAAAAGCTAAACGCTCTCTCTCTCGAGAATATCTCATCTTCCTTACACTGAAAAGCTGTAGCTATAATGAGGGTATTTATTTGTTCCGGTTCAACTACTGTCCTCCATTTGCTGACATGTTTTGAATAATTATTGAATACTTAGTGAATGATTAGTTCTTCGTAATTTCCTACAGCAAATAATGAACCCTGTCAGCAGTACCAGTTACTAACGGAAAGCACAAGAATTGCGTCATATAGGAGTAGAACAAATGACTATTGTGACAGATACATGAATGGATGGTACAGATTTTGGGGTGAAGCTGGAAACAGGATGCTTGAAAAATGCCCAATAGTAGATTCGCAAAAGCTGTTCCCCTGTGGTGCCTATTTTCATGGTTGGCTCAATGCGACTAATCCAGTTCCATTGGATGGAACAGTAAACAGAACAATGTGCTTTTCAGACTTAACATCTTGCAACTGCAGAAGAGGCCTGGCAAGAAGAATCCAGATGAGAAATTGTGGGAACTATTTTGTGTATAAACTGTATAACCTCAATGATATATGCAGCGGTGATATTGCAGAAAACGCACGTTATTGTGGAATGAGAGGTAAATCTGTTGTTTCTAGTAGCGTAAATATTTCTAATAGTATCTTTCCATTCTTAAGAGCCACTGTGCTTACGATAGCAACTCGCTGCTTACTTAAAATATATGCTAGTGGCAGGCATAACTAGGGACCGCATGGAACCAAGACATAGATGAAGACCACTTCTGTATGCACATTCTTCACAAAATATTAAATCAACCTAATACACTTGTGGTGTCCAAAAAAGCAGGGGCGGATCCAGCACCATATGTGACTGCCGCGCAAGGATATGGTCACAACAGGGTGTGGTCATAACGGGGCGTGGTCAAACGGAAAGGAAAAGAAAACGAAGTGAAGTCATGGAAATCTAGAAATGGTACAGGGAGGTATAGAACAAAGGAACTCATCATCAATGTTACCCTCTCCCCCTTGCTAGCCACTATTACTCCCTTCAGCTAATAGAGACTATCAAGATAATAATATCTACTCCGTACTGTTAAGTCCCGAATAAGTATCCACCCCTTATTCTTTGTTGAAAAGTATTCCAACTCCCCGCTCTTATTAGCGTCCCCCGCTTATTATATTTTCAATTTTTCTGGGAGAAACCTGCAAAAAGTTTGTATTGTTGTTGAGTTACTCAAATAATTAAAGAGATATATGTGGCAAGATTCCGAAAATTATTTGTTTCCAGCGATATTAATCGGTATATTTTGTATTTGTGCTGTTATTGCACAGACTAATCTAAATTTCCGACCACCTCCCTTGCTTATTTCATCTCGTGGACTTTTCCGACCCCCCTGCTTATTATGACCCCCACTTATCTAAAACCTAACTTCTGGATCATAGAAATAACATCTCTGTTCGATACGGGAAAAGATCTGAGTTGTTGTCATTGCGTCGGCCTAAACGAAACAGCAGCTCATTGAAAAGTACTAAATACAAGAGAAAGTTACTTTTTCTGTCATTGAGTTTTTCATATTGTCAATAGAGCAGGCCAAAGTCAGTTCCTAAACGTTTCTCACAACTTCCCTCACAGAAAATGCGTTTTTCCACACCTTCTATCCAGATTAACATGTACTGCAAGCCCATAAAATTCGCCGCTTTCATTGCTCAAAAGTTTGATTGCCGCACAATCATCTNTCGTTCTACCTAGTTGTGCCGCACAATAGATCATGGAACAAAACATGACAGGCTCAACAATAACATTCGTTTGCCTCACACAATTGATAGGTTATGTCGCACAATTAGATAGATTGTCTCTGAGCATTCCATATATGGAGATGCCAAGCAGGCAGTAATCAAAACATTACATCATTGCCCTATACCTCAACAAATGAGGTCGATACAGGCTTCAGTACACATTGCTCATGTGTCAAATATTTAAGTATGGTATACAAAAATACAGATTGAGCATTTCTGACTGCTTTACGTAAGGCGTGTGCGACGTACTGGATCTGCCATTTCAAAGAAGTATTTTATTGCTTCATGCTCATGTTTTGTCACTTATGGAGGAAGAAATGGTTCTGTTGATGTTTCAAAGTGTTGATTATTTGGTTTTTGCTTCCTTCATCTTGGTGGAGACCTTCCTTCTGCAATTCATAATTTTTTTTTTTGTAAAATCTGTTATNTCTGTAAGGGATGCAAATTTTGTGCGCAGACATGCCAAATAATGCCTTAGTATTATTGAATAAAGAGATTCATTGGCCTTGTCTGGGTGGCAAAAGGTCTTCCTGCAATATGCAATAACGTTTACAGCTTTATTTGAATCTTAAAATCTTCTTCGTCAATAGATAAAGATGCATACCAAGTGACGTGTAGTGCCAATTATATGCGCATTGATCTAGACAGACGATACTACAATTCATCAACGTACAAAAGCATTACTCTTTTGAATCCAAGATGTAAACATACGTTGTCATATGACTATATTACACTTGGCTGCATACCAGGAGCCTGTCAGTCAGAAAAGAAAGAAACTGCAACAGAGATTGTTTACATTAACGCTGTAAGATTAGTAAAACATTTTGGAAGTGGACAAATTTCAAGAGATAACGACGAAACGATTCGTTTCCAGTGTTCATACAAAAAGGATGCTCTTCTTGCCAATGGGGCATCATTCGATCCAGTTGGAGACATTTCAATCTCCCTGAGTGAGTAGTTTTAATTTTCTATCAACCTTTTACTATTCACTCTGAATACGTGTGAGGTAAAAAGGTTTTTTGCAACTTGCATTAAATTGAGCTTCCATTTTATTTTAGAGGGATTTGGAAATTTTTCTTTCCATTTCAACACATACAGAACGAATGCATTTAAAGATTCAGTTACCAAGTTCCCATTGAAGCTAAAATTGAGAGATTGGTTGTATTTTGAAGTCAATGCAACAGTTCAGGACAGCAGTCTAGCGTTACTTATTGAAAGATGTTATTCTACACCAACGATGAATCCTGATGAACCTTCAAAGTATGACCTCATCAATGAAAGGTAAACACGATTACAAACAGTACTTTTCCAATGCTAGATTTGGTTTTGGCATTCACCAGTATGCTTGTCGGTAAATTATTATCAATAACAACTCGGTAAGCTAGCGAATTTTTCCATCATATCAGTGTTCTACCAATTTTATGAGCTTTGATTGGTCCAAAGGACTATGTTCCTTCTTATAGCGAAGCCTCATGTTGCTGCAAACACTATAACGTCAACGATCGCGATACTAGCGCATGAGGTAATAGTGCTTTGTCACAGTGAGCAGCAAAGATACTCTTAAGTTTAAAGTTTTAGTTCTTTCATGATTATTAAGAAGTACTTTTAAGCTTTGAGTTTTATGCTTGCATTATCGTATGGTTAGAGCAGGCTACACAATAATAAAAGAACACTTTAGATACTTAAGTTGATAGCAAAGAACATGTTGGGCAATGCATACGAATCTATTGAAACTCTCTTGTTCTGCTTTATTCTGCTCTAGCTTTGCACTTGATATTTGCACATAATGTCTAGAAATTTTTGTGGATTTGACATCCTTTAGTCATTTCATTTAGATGCTCTGTTGATATAACAACAAGTTTTATCCCTGCCACTGGATTAAGACGACGTTTCAGCATGCAAGTGTTCAGATACGAAAATACAACGACTGTTTACATTCATTGTCTTGTTTTCCTCTGTCGAAAAAATTCGACGGATTCAAGATGCAGGAGCGGCTGCAGTGGCAACAACATCAACAGCAGGAAGAGAAGAGCACTCGAGGACAGTGGAAATGCCCAGCATACTGGATTCTATAAGTTGGATTCCGGTAATATTTTGCTTGATGCTCCAGCAGCTCCTCCCAAAAAGGAAAATGAAGGTATATATGTATTATGTTTTATGCTATATAAGGAAACATTTCAAGGAATTGCTGTGCTGTTGGTACTCATACAGTATATTTTTATGAAAGTGAAATTTCAGGGCACATCAAAAGGAGTAACAGATGGAACGAATCACTCTGAAAAGAAAATGCACACATCGTGGATTAAAGATTTAGTAATTAAAGAGTAATTGTTTGTCTGGTTTCCAGTTGAAAGACAGAAAGAGCAGGTACAATAGAAAGAGTAGAGTTGTAAAGGAAAATATTATGGGGTTTTTACTTATTTTACTTCTTATCAAATGTTTAAATAGGGTAGCCCTTCAGCTGGTTCTAATTTTATAGCGACAATTTATTTATCTTGTGATGTTGTTTTTCATTGACTTATTTTTGATGTTTCTAGACTTATTATTGACTAACTACTAATTTTCTTATCTACAGTTTGCTTGCCAATTTATGCAGTTGCCTAGTTATTGTCAAAATGGCAATGCAGGAGCAACTAGTCCAAAATAACAACGTTAACACACTGTTGCTTCTTTAGGATCGGGCAAATCCATTCCAACAACCACTCTGATGTTTGGAGGACTAGCAGGACTCGTTCTCATTCTGATAGTCATTGTGGTTGTCTTGGTGCTGAGAAGGCGCGCTCCTCCTCCGCCAAATGGGAATCACAACAAAGAAATTGGAATGGACAACGTTGGAAAGGATGCAAGTGACTATCCAACGATGAAGGAGAAAGATAACATTGTTGCATAAAAACATTTCCTCACCTCATTGGACCCATCAATAGGGATTTTTGTAGCTTCTAGTTGCATATTTATAGGGAAGTTAGCATTACCGATGTTACTGTATGTCTGATTTTATTGTTATAATTAAATTTAGATCAGCAACCAATTTTTTCAAAGAGCAAAGAGAGACAAGCTAAATTTTGCCTAGCTATCCCTATAATGAGCAAAAGCTAATTGGATGGCTTTTTGGTTTCAGCTCCATACC
>OLMO02000302.1:15379281-15390608 GCA_900291935.2 Cassiopea xamachana
TATATATATATATATATATATATATATATATATATATATATATATATGTCATTTTATTAATGAAAGCTGCATAGATCTTGTCAACACAACATTTTCTCATCTGTTGTTTATATCAAAGCTTCCATCTATTCCTATTTGCATTAGAACAATATAGCAGCCCTCCTTTTGCGAAGTATATTCTACCAAAGACATTTGGGAGTATGGATGTAAGTGCTAGCTAGAAATGCTACTATTTTCATTGCACTTCTGACGATCAAAGAAAAATTAAATAAACCTTGTATAATAAGCACTTTTGACGTGTATGTACACATGAACTGTAAAGTGTTATTGCTGCTGTAAGTAGTCTTCCCAGTGCCAGACTTTCCCTTCCATGCTAGCTGTTTCACTGCAGCAATTATCTTTGAATTAAAGGGGCGAGGTTTTGAGTCCTAAAAGCGTTTATTGAGTGGTAGGGAAGATATTGTTTATTTCAATGTTGGCTAACTAAAAAGGAACAGCGACTCAGGGGGTTTTTGGATTGTATTATATTTTTACATTGTCATTAGGCTGTTCCAAGATTGCCTCATTTGAACCATGATATAATGTCGTACCTTCTGATAGTTCTTCAACAAGTACAAAGAAGAAAAGAGATTCATGACTGAGAATCCATCTCAAGGTCCTGATATCTCAAATTAATAATTTGTCAAAAAAGAATTGACGATGTGCAAAAAACTAACTTGCAGGACAAATCCTAGTCTTAGCTTCACACAGTGTTTAAATTCTTAATTGATAATATCTTCCATTCTAGTGGATGCAAGTGCAGGTTACAGGACATTCCCCACTTCAATTTGTATATGATTGTTGGGAATGCAGTAACTGTAGAGCCTAAACAATTGCTCAAAAAGTTAGTTGTGATGAAGCTTTCAAGCATTACTTTATTTCTTAAAAGCATCAATAGATGTTATATTTAGACATATATCTTGCTCCCAGACGTCCGGATGTGGGGAGAAAACATGACAAAACATGACATGCCAGAGGAAGCGACCTTTCCGCCCATGGTAGATGCGCTTTCTTCGTGCTCCCTGAATACCCTTGTTCAACTTTAATGTCTTTACTTGCTCTGGAGATGCCTGGGTGACTGTGAGTATCTAGGGGTAGACATTTCGAGACAATTACTAAAACAAGGCTCTTTTTGGAATAGAACAGTAAGCTAAAACAAAAAAGCAATGATTTCTGATGAATAGGAAGTGTAACAACATCTTTTTTCAATCAATTCCGCCCATCATTGCTACTCAGACTTGTAGTAAATGTTCTTGTGTTCAGTTGGAACAATAAGTACGCCCAAAAGGAGAAGCAAGTGATAAGATTGAAAGCTAATCCCGTTATTTTGTATGAACTTTCAACTTTGGCAGTGGTCGTAACTTCAATTCAATGAAGGTTGCAGCATGAGCACATGACAGTCATATCTGTGAAGCGAGAACTCTTTAACTCCTTGAAATACCTAAAAGGAATCTTTTCTCATTTGCCATAGGCAAATTTTAATCAATACAACTCCGAACCCATAGAAATATTTCTTAGCAATCGCGAAATCTGTTTACTTCTAAATATAGTGCAGTGAATGTCACCTAAACAAACTACTTATAGTACAATAACATCAAAACAAAGATTCAAAGAATTCAAAGAAAAATTGAACAATAAGTTGAACATTAAGAACGCCGTTGTAAGAACGTCTCTTTAGAAAAGGCATCATGGTGATATCGACTATTTTAGGAACATGATCAAGAATCTCATAGCTGTGTAGTCTGTTAATCTGAATCAGTGTTTGTTTCGAATAATTAGGGGGACTCTAGCCCCTCCAAAATGAGAAAAAACATAACTAGAGGGGCTGAGCTCCCTGAGCCCCCTAGCTCTACACCCCTGAGCGCGCGTCTGATCTACTCATTGAAAGATCTATGAATGGCATCATCAAACATTGAGCATCAGCACCCATTATTTCTATGCGGAAGAAAGTTGTTCCCAATGTTGAACGGGAAACATCAAGTGGAATATAAGTCAAGAGATTAATATTGTTGCCTAACTGCACAATGCTATTTACAACCTGTAAAGAGGCCGATGTTTGCTCATATATCCCTTTTTCCATATATACATATTTAAAGTTGGTATTTACAATAGTAACTTAAATACTAATTGATATCTCGGCACGCTGTATGTGTTTTTGGCACCGCCAGGGATGTGCTTCCAGGCACGCCGTAACTGGAGTAGGAGCAATTGCTTGCGATTGCAACCGCCAGTCACGGCTCTTTGGAAGCAATGCTTACAGCGAAGAAAATAGCGAGGAATTGAAATGGCAACCCAACCTACGCAGTGGCCGTTTTGTAAAGGGAATTCCAAATACTGCTATTGTGTCTCGCCTTGCAGCTGAGCGGATACGGAGAGAGTAACCAGCCTCCTTTTGACATACGTTTGAGAGAGAACTATTTGTATGGAAGAGCAAGGGCGTGTTCTATGTCAACATCATTAGCCAATAGCGCTGAAAAACTGCGCTTCTTGGATGTTTCCGTTGCTGTAATTGGTTAACTTCTGACAGGACCTTAGGCATGACACCAACGCCTAGTAGTCAATTGGAACTTGCGCTAATGACGCAAGGAGCTTCTTGAAACTATTGCCGACACTCTTCAATCGGTAAGTGATACACTTTAATGCAGATTTCCTAAAATTCAATTTGACACTTATTACAATTTTGAAAATTCAATGGATTGATTATGTACTTGATTGATACCAAGCTACCCCTGTTTTCATAGAATGATTCATTGCTGTTCTTTAGTAAACTTTCTCAGCTTTGGGTTGTCTAAGCTAGGACTCTTCAATCTATAAGCCTGGAATAGCATTATATTGGATAGAAAATCACCCATACGTGTATCAGCATAGAGTATTATTGCCTAACTGCACAATGCTATTTACATTACAAAAGGGCACTTTTGTTATGCTATTTAAGAGGGCATAACAAAAGTGCCCTTTTGTAGTGCCCTCTTTATGTCAAAAAGAGCATTTCTTTAACTGGAAAAGGCGTGATTCTAAAAATTTTCCTGGGGCTTTGCCCCAGAACACTTTTTCTCTCTCCTCCCGTAATAAGAAGTAGCAATAAGAACTCTGCCTGTCCTCGAAATTTCCTAGTTGCGCATCGGAAAACCCAAACCCTGCGCGCCATCTTCATCAAAGCTGCATCCCTGGTAGCAGCTTGCCAGGCCGTTCCGTTCTATTAGTAAAAGTTCGTCCATTCTATAAAAGTAATCCATCGTTAAAGTGCAGGTATTCAAACTGATCCACTTCATGGAATCATTTTTCACTCTTTGCCAATATGAAAGACCACCAACGCTATGGCCTGCACATGTTATTCCAAAGTATGAAACGCCTTTCCTTCTTTGCCTGTTGTTGCTAAAAAACATGTCTATAAGAAACTTGATTGATTTATTGATTGATTGATTGATTGATTGACTTGATTGATTTTTAATTATTTATAAAGGGTAATACATTCAGTAATGAAAAGAAAACAACTGATTTACAATGTGCCCTGTCTGCAATCCTAGCTAATGTACATAAAGTTTAATACTAAGATAAACGAGAATTAATATAAAATATGTTCTGATTAGAAAACAAAATAAAAATTTTGATGAGGTACAAGAACTCTCACACCCTTTGATTTTTCAAAGATTGCTTCAGCAAAGTTTTGAAAGTAGCCAGTGAAGAGGCATTTTTTATTTCAGTTCTTAGGTTATTCCACACCTTCACGCCGCGATATGAGAAGCTTCATTGCCCATAAGAGGTTGCAAAGCGAGTTATTCTAAGATCCGTGTCGGTATTACGGAGGGACAGTGAACCATTTTCCGACAACATTGTGTATATGTTTTTTACAGTGTCTAATTGGAGATATTTTTTAGCATATTTAAGCATGCCCATTGCTCTAGAAATTTTACCTATAGCAAAAGATATTTGTTCTCTCCATTTAAGTTCTGAATCAATCTGAACACCTAGGTACTTATTGGACCGAATTCTAGCGAGGTTGTCCACGTTTATAAGGAGATTGATCTTAGAATCTCCATTGTCAATATGATGTTTTTTCAAATTTATCGAGGAACCAAGGATCATACTTAGCGTTTTGGTAACATTAAAGGAGAGTTTGGTACCTACCAGTTACTGAGCTCACTCTTTGGAGCAGCCAAGTCTAATTTGTTTTCAAACGTAAGCCCGATTGAAGCCAAGTTCAATAATGCTGTTATCAAATATTCGCTAAGATAATGTAGAGAGGGAAACTTGCAACGGCACTAAGATAGAATTTCTAAGATAACTGAGCACTGATCGCTTTCTGTTTGTATGCTAGAAGACTTGAAGGAGAGGTTGTTTTACGCTGATCAATCGTAGATCTTTCCTAATGTTTTCCGTAGTTATGTTACAGCAAAAATACCAAATAGTATTAAAAAAATAGTTTCACATGATAGAAAGCATGACGTCAGCTAAAACAATCTAAGTACTTCTACAGATTTATCAAGAAATTTCTGATGTCCGATGGCTATTTCCATCTCTGCAATTAAGTGCCCTCTCAAGAAAGCACCCACCCTATTCAGAACAATAAGGATTAAGTGCCCCCTTAAATAAGTGCCCACTCTCAAAAAGGGCCTACTCTTAAGAGACAGGGCTCATTGACTTTTTGACAGCTTTTGTTCAGCCAATTAATTATGGACGAAAGGAAGGTAAATCAGGGATACAACAGTCTATTTTAGCTTTCCAATATCTCAATGGAAATGATTTTTTTCTTTTCTTCAAGCTTGTGTACCAAAGCTATTGCAAATTTAATGTCATTTGTTACCAGGGGCGGATCCAGCTCAAATTGTGACTGCCACACAAGGGCGTGGTCACAACAGGGTGTGGTCAAATAAGGCGTGGTAACAACAGGGCGTGGTCAAAAGGAGTGGAAAAGAAAAGGAAGTGAGGTCATGGAAATCTAGAAATAGTACAAGGAGGGATAGGCAAAAGGAACTCATCATCAATATTGCTTTCTTACCTCCTGGCAGCCAGATTCAATTAACTGGAGGGAGTAGTACCATTCCCTCTAGCTAATAGAATCTATCAAGATAATGATATCTACTCTATACTCTTAGGTCCCGAATAAGCATACCCCGCTTAATTCTTTTCGAAAACTTTTCCACCTCTTCGCTCTTATTAGGGTTCCTCGCCTACTAAATTTTTAATTTTTATAGAAAAAATTTGCAGAAAGGTTGTACTTTTGTCGAGTTACTCAAATAATGAATGATATTTATGTGGCAAGATTCCGAAAAGTATTTGCTTCCAGCGATATCAATCGGGGTATTTTGTATTTGTGCTGGTTTAATCCAACTTTCAACCCCCCCCCTGCTTATTTCATCTCGAGGAATTTTCCAACTCCCTGGTTATTAGAACCCCCGCTTAGCTAGGACCTGAGAGTAGGAATCAATTCAGCTTCTGGATCATAGAAATAACATCTCTTTTTGAAATGGGAAAAGTCGGGGTTGTTGTCATTTCTTCGGCCTACGCGAAGCAGCCGCTCATCGAAAGGTACTAAATACAAGAGAAATGCCTTTTTCTATTATTGAGTGCTTCAAATAGTCTATAGTCCAGCTTCTGGATCATAGAGTTAAAATCTCTGTTCGAAATGGGAAAAGATCGGAGTTTCTGTCATTTCGTCGGCCTAAACGAAGCAGCAGCTCATCGAAAAGTACTAAATACAAGAGAAAGTTTCTTTTTCTGTCATTGAGTTTTTCATATTGTCAATAGAGCAGGTCAAAATCAGTTCCTTAACGTTTCTCACAACTTCACTCACAGAAAACGCGTTTTTCCAGACCTTGTATCCAGATTACCATATACTGCAAACCCATAAAGCTCGCCGCTTTCATTGTCCAAAAGCTTGATTACCGAAAAAAATCGTCTCGTTCTATCTCACAATACTTTTTGCTACCTTACCATTGTAAGTTGTGTGCCGCACAATAGATCATGGAACAAAACATGACAGGATCAACAGTAACATTTGTTTGCCTCACAATTGATAGGTTATGTCTCTGAGCATTCCATATATGGAGATGCCAAGCAGACAGTAATCAAAACATTACGTCATTGCGCTATACCTCTATAACGATGTGAATGTTTCCTCTCATTATCACTGGCGTTTCTATGGGGGGCCTGGAGGGGTCATGGCCCCCCAGAAATTTTTTGGCCCCTTCATTTGCCCCCCACTTTTTAAAAGGTGTTTTGTTAACTTTTACCACCTACTAAGAAAAGGCTTTTTGTCAGGTTTCCGAGTTTGATGGTCTGACTTTCTCACAGGATTTGATTGTTTCCCTTCTTCCTGATACGGAAATTGTTATAATTCTCTGTTACTGAATCACTCGCAAACTTTGCGTACGAAATAGGCTGTGAAATTAACTACTGTTCATCGAAATCTGTGTTCACTCAAGAACTAGTGCCTTTTAATAATGGATAAATTTGTAAGTTTCACAAAGCGAAAAGATGTCACGCCTGAGAATGAGACAAAAGTCAAAAAGGCTAAAGGAGAAAATTTAGAATTAATGGAAAGCCCAAACGACATATCTCAGAGGACAGGAGATAATTTAGCTAGGCCATTAATAAAGGCATATCCAAAGCACATGGACGGGAAATCTCATGGCAGATCATTTGTAGCAAGTTGATATGAGCGCTATAGTTGGATGGAATATTCCCAAGACTTTGATGCTGTGTTTTGTTTTCCCTGTCGACATTTCTGCCCCCCTGGTTACGGTAACGCTGAAGAGGCATTTACGAAGACTGGATTTCGTCGCTGGAAGAAACCACATGGAAAAGATGGTGCAATAACGAAGCACGTCAACTCTCAATGCCATAAAATGTCAATTATGTCGTGGAATGATTATAATAGAAACAAGGCTGCTAAAACATCCGTAGAACAGGTTTTAAATGACAGCTATCGTAAGAAAGTTAATGAAAATCGCCATTATGTGGAGACTGTCGGGGAAATAATTCTACTCACAGCAACCCAAAATATTGCACAGAGAGGGCACAGAGAAGACGACGATGTGAGCAATCCAGGAAATGTAAAGAAGATTCTTCAATTCGCAGCGAAACATGACCCCGTTATAGCAAACCGAATAAATAATGGACCAAAGAATGAAAAGTACACTTCATCTTCTACACAAAGCGAGATGATAGAAACCCTATCCTATATGGTTCTCGATGAAATAGTGGAGAATTTTCAAAGACCAAGATTCTTCACAATGCAAGCTGACGAAAGTAAAGATGTCAGAAAGACTGAGCAATTATCAGTAGTCATAAGATTTTTTGCAGAAGAGTCAAAAACCATCCAGGAATGCTTCCTAACATTCTTTCCAATGGAGGCATTAAATGCTGAATCAATAAGTAAAGCTACCTTTGGCAAACTTGAGCAAATGGGTTTGGATTATAAAGGGTGTCTAGTAGGTATGGGATTTGATGGAGCTAGTGTTATGAGTGGCAAGCTAGGTGGCGTCCAAAAGCTCATAAAAGATAAGTCACCAATGGCTTATTACCTGCATTGCTACGCACATAGACTAAATCTTGTGCTCATCGATACAACTAAAGTTGTACGACAAACTGATTATTTCTTCTCATTACTTGAACAATTATACATTTTCATTAGCAATTCTATTGTACATGAAAATTTTGTGAAGCTGCAAAAGGAAATGCACCCTGGAGAGAAGATACGAGAGCTCCAAAGCCTTAGCGAGACAAGATGGTGGGCAAGAGTAACGTCTTGCAAGAATGTATTAATTCGTTTTGAATGCATCATAAGACTTATGCGACAGGTCTCAAGCAGAGATAAAGGCGCACGTGCAACTACTGCCAGGGGTCTCTTCGCTCAGATGAATTATAACTTCTTACAGTTGCTACATTTCTTCACTGACATCTTATCTACAGTGAATAAAATCTCTGAGCAACTTCAAGATCCTCATTTGGATTTGGCAAAGGCTTGTCAACTCATTTCTACCCTTCAACATGAGTTGGAATGCAGAAGAAACGTAGATATGATAAATTACAACGAGGAAGTTAAATCGTTATGCAGAAAATGTGGCTTAAACTACGACGAGAAAGAGCGTCAATCTCAAAGACTACCAGATGCCTTGAGTGATTACTTTGTCACAGATGCCATTGGAAAGTCAGCCAGAGCGAATTCAGAAAAACCACTCTATGTCGATGCTTTTATTCAAATACTGGATTGCATGTTGTGTGAGCTTGATAGAAGATTTTCCGGCGATGCAAAGGTGATTATGCAAGGAGTTTCAGCACTTTCACCAACGTCTGAGAGCTTTTTGGATCATTCAGCATTGAAGGAAATTTCATTAAGATATGGCATCTGTCATGATGGATTGATTTATGAAATTCCTTTGGTAAAGAGGCTAGTTAGCAACGACTGGATAACCGTTTTAGAATTCCTCACACAGCTTTGCCCCTACAAACAGGCATTTGATTTTCTTTATAATTTATTGCTGATTTCAGTTACATTGCCTGTTACCACTGCATCATGTGAAAGAAGTTTCTCGAAAATGAAACTTGTTAAAACGTATTTGAGAAACTCAATGTGCCACGAGCGCTTGAGTCATTTGGCTCTTCTATCAATGGAATCAACTCGCACTGAATCAATAGACCTAGAGCAGTTTGTTGACGAGTTTGACTCACGACATGACAATCGCCGTATTAAACTACACTAAAATAGATTTGACCCTAAGGACCATTGAGACAACCTTTGAAGAATCTTTTATACTACTACATAATTTTTTCTGTTGGTAACTAACAATTTTTGTATTTTTTCCATTTGGAGCATTTTTCATAGGACTGACATCCTCCAATGGGCTGTATTTTCTAAATTGCTACATTTTAGGTTCATGTAGAGAAAACTATAATAATTCAGATATATGTTCACTGGCCCCCCCCAGACTTTAATCTTCTGCCAGTAGGCTAGAATCACCCCTGCTCATTATGTATGCTTCGAAGTCAGGCACGAGTGGATAAATCAGCGTGGCATTGGTTATTTGATTATATACAAACGAAAGCAACTATATACAAGAGTTAACGGGTCTCCAGTGAGATCTGGAAGTAACCGTATAGCTAACTGAGCGAACAACGAATAATCAATAAAACACTACCATCTGCGAGTTTAAATAACGAAATACAGGAAATGCGTTATAGAACCAGCCAATCATTATTAGGAAAAACAGGAAAGTGACTAACATGGTAAAGGCATAAATATTAGATGTTTAAGAAAAAAAACAACTAACTGACGTTAATAAATAATAATAAATTTCCTTACGCTGCAGCAGGTGGTCAAAGAGATTGAAATTATGCAACAAGAAATTGATCCATGGCCAAAACATCAAAAGTTACGCTCATTTCTGTGCATGTCAAGGATTTGTTCTTGTCGAAATAAGTTCCCTGATTTGTTGTATAATATGCACAGTTATTCTAGAATATTATGTTTTTCCAATGACCTTGTATTAAAAAGATTTCGTATTTATGACGTCTTTTGATATTTTGCCAAGGAAAAATGTTTCTAAGCATATTCAAGATAAAATTAATTTAGCAGAACATTAGCTTTATCTTTTTATCCCTAGGTCTCAGCACGAAATCAATTACTTTTTACATAGGTATATATTATAGAAAGATTATATCATAATGGCATATATAAAAGAAAGACCTAATTTACATAATTTACATAATTTTAGCCCGAAATCTAAGATTAGAGCCCTTCATTTTGAGCAGAAATTGTCGGAGTAAAAGTTGTATATAATCTTCACTCGAACGAAAAGGCTGTAGGTTTACCCTTTGAGCCAAGGTCATGGGACTAACATTTTGCACGATGTTAAGCAAAAGGAAAGGCTATAGCCCTAATTTGGTACCCAAAATATGTTAAATAACTTGCACTCAAAAGCAGAGGATATAGCTTTTAAGCTTTGAAGGAAAACTGAGTTAACAAGTAAATAATCAAGCACTCTTCTCGTTTAAGCGCCTCCCTCGAATAAGGGTCCACCTTGCAGCTCAAAAATTTTATGGTACTGCTTCTTCGGGTCTGGAGTTTAAAAACTCTTTTCCAATCGTTTAATATTTATCTTCGCAACTTTTGTGTACTAGACTTCTTGATATGAATTTGATTTTCTACTATTATTTATTTTAATATTTGCAAATATCCATGCAACCATTTTCTATACATTTAGATCTACTTACTAACAGCAAAAACTATAGAGTATTGACAAAATTTCTGGATATAATGGCCGCTGTTGCTTTCTTTTTGCTGTTTTGGGTTGTAATTTTCAGCATTTGCCAGCATCCTGTATATGCTCAAGATCCATGTACATCCTATTCAGTACTCAATGATGAATCAAGATCTGTTCTCAAGACAAGTTCATCTTTGACTCGCGACTATTACATCAGTGGGTGGTATCGCTTCATGGGTAAAGCAGGAGATAAAATGTTGGATTATCCGCCAAGATATGGACCTGGCTATAGGTGCACCACTATTTATCCTGGATATTTATCAGGTCAACACCCAAGAGGTTCTGATGGAGTGGTTTACAGAACAGTATGCTTTATATCCTCTGGAAGCACCTGCTGGACATCAACAACGATTCAAATAAAAAACTGTGGAAACTACTTTGTTTATAAGCTCAATGCACTGACCAGCAGCTATTTACGGTATTGTGGGAGTGGCGAAGTGGGTGAGTACTTATTATCAAGCATGCATACTTGTATCATCCTTTTCACCGGGCTTCAGATGTTTACAAATAAGCCCCTGTGAATGTTCCAGAGGTGCTTATCAAATCTGCTTTTTATATTCCGCCAGTAAAAAATATACCATGGTAGATTTCGGTTTGGGTTTCATTCAGAGTGAAATTCAGCAAATAAAAGAATATAATGATATATCATCAAGACGACAAGCGAGAACTTAAGCAGAAAAATGAGATAAAGCATTTCAAAAACTTTAAAAGAGAAACCGAATCAAATTTCTTCAGCAAACAAGCATGCCAAGTCCAGCTCTTTATGTCTCTAATGCTTTCTGAAGCAAAGCTCCTTTCATGACAGTTTGCTCATATTCTCCAGCCTGTCTGGGTGATCTCGCAGGGAGGTTTCCTTTTCATAGAAAAAGGAAAGTATCTATTATATTTGAAATTGGCTGAAACATAGCCTTTAATTGCCATGTGTAAGGGAGGAAAATATAATGTTTTTGATTCCATATTTAGTCATCATAAATTATCATACATTATGAGTATAGTTTTAGAGCACGTGTAGTTGGTTGTCGG
>OLMO02000302.1:15433372-15453744 GCA_900291935.2 Cassiopea xamachana
TGCCAGAAATCTCAACTCCACAGAGCAGTATACTAGAAAAAACCATCCAATATAATTTGGATGCTTTCATCCTTCTTATTACGAAATACCTTACCCACATAGCTGCAAAAGCGATGCAAAGATTACTTTAATTCCACTTTCTGAAACTGCTGGAGCATCAAAAACAACCTCACTACTGTAGAAGCAAATAATAATTTGCATATACCTTCACTTTCCTTTTTCGGAGGAATTACTGGAACATCTTCACTTTCCTTTTTCGGAGGAATTACTGGAACATCAAGCAAAATATTACCGGAATCCAATTTATAGAATCCAATATGCTCTGCATTTCCACTGTCAGTGAGTGATCTTCTCTTCCTGCTATTGATGTTGTTGCCAAAACAGCCACTTTTGCACCTTGAGTTAGTTGAATTTTTTCGACAAAAGAACACGAGGCAATGAATGAAAGCAGTCTTGGTATTTTCGCTTTGGAACACTTGCATTCTGAAACGTCGTTTTAGTCCATTTCCTGGTATAAAACTCGTTGTAATATCAGTGGCACATCTGAAGTGAACAAGGAAATTGGAATATCAATTGCATGAAGTATAGCTAGTTTTATCATAGTTAGGATCACAGTGAAAATACAAGAAATAACAAGGTGGCAGTGAAGGTTCCTAGGATGAAAACAGAATTTGGACGATGTTTGTAACAATATCCCTATCTTAGCAAGACAGTTAGACTCTAGGGTTTTATTCAGAACATATCTAAATGATTTATATGGCTGTACTTAGCTTAATTTGTCTTACTAAATTTATTTTATATATTTTCTTCAGCACAGGATCCTACGGAAAACAGCATGCTTGATATGGTGATTAGTTTTTCCTGAATAAAAAATTGGTATATTATTCTTATTACTAAAATAATTATTTTTAACAGGCAAGGAGCAGAGACTTACTACGATTATTCTGAACTTCACAAAAGAAATCGTTTATTCAAGTATAAAAAGTATAAAGATCTAGATTAATAAGAAAATGCTGGCAGACTCCACAATTTGAATACAAAAAGATTTCAGACCTGGGTGATATGGCGACTGGTAATGATCACGTAATTTGCGACTGTTAGCTGTAGAGTGTTTCGTATTATCACCACTCGCTTAATACTTCTAAGCACAACAAGTAAGTCGTAAAGATTAGACATGTTTCTCTAAAAACTTTACGTGTTGACAGGTAAAGATTAAAAAAATCTTGTTTTACCTGTCCTTGATTAGATAATATTTTGTAGGCTCTTCAAGATTCATCGTTGGTGTAGAGTAGCATTCTTCAATTAACACTACTAAGCTACTGTCCTCTACCGTTGCACTGACCTCAAAATACAACCAATCTCTCAATTTGAGCTTAACTGGATAGTTCTTGACTGGATCCTTGAATGACTTTGTCTTGTACGTATTGAAATGAGGCGTATATCTAGGTATCTCTATAAGACAATAGAAGTTTATGTCAGTTTAAGGATTGTGTTGTAGATTTACTATACAACTATCTTTAGGTATGGCACTTTCCACCTTATAACATGGGCTTTCAGAAAGTTTCAATGCTGATCTTCCTGAAAATGATGATAAATCAATGTCACCAGCATTTGGTTTTCTTACACGCTTTGATCTTGGCTCACAGTCTTCTGTCTCAAAACTCTAACATTCTTTCAAAAGTTGATTTTTAATCCTATGCTCTTCAATAAACGTCAGGGTTACAAAACCAAACTTCGCTAATTTAGAAACATCCTTTCCTTCAAGTTCACCATTAGCTAGAATGAAGTCCAGGACTTCACTGTTGGTTATATGAAGAGACATTCTGGACAACTGTTTAGCACCCTGTACTGCGCAGATAAACATTTACGATTAGTCAAGTGAAATCAGCAACTATGTTTACATGTTAAGTGAACTCCTACATTAAAGATGAAATGAAATACTTTACAAAAATAGCACCAGGAGATAGTCTCGTTTTAGAGGATAACCGTTCCTTAAAGGTCATTCTTAACCAACAAGCATCAATCATCAGGTATCACAAACCAATTTCCATAATTAGTTTTCATAGAATTGTTCTATAATTTACTAGTCAAAAAAGTCAAAGTCCTTCCCGCGCCAATGGCGCATAGGGCGGCGCCTATCTCCGTTTCTCTAGCCCTAGGCCACGCGTCTGCGAATGCAACGATGGCTACAGCGGGGGGGCTGGTCCACTGGTGGCTCCGCGTGTTTAACTTCCCCACTCTTTTCTCATATGTCGAGCGCCAGACGAGAAGGCAGTGAGTACCATTTGTAAAGTCTTTGGTATGACTAAGCCGGGGCTCGAACCCACGACCTTCCGATTGTGAGACAGACGCTCTAACCACTGGGCCATCACACCGGTATAATTTACTAGAAATCAGTCAAAACACAGTTAATACATCAGTAGTTGACCATGCGAATGTTTATATTAACATGCTATCCCCCTTCTATTATACCAATATTTCATGAAAAAGGTGATACTTTAAAAAATGGTTAACCGCCCCTGCACGGTTTTCTTCAAGTCCTTTTAGAGCTAGCTTCACAAAATGTTATAGTCTTAGGAAACTATGGTTTGGTTGATTTACCTTGATATGATTTTTTATCTTCAGTTCTATATTTGAAAAATAGACAATTTTTGTGCTGTTTTGTGTTAAAAACGCTATGTTAGAAGACCTTCATTCAAAATAGATAACCAAAACTGCAAAAGCGTCTTCTTTCCTTTGCGACAAAACTAGAAGCATGTATCTATGAAATAAAAAATAATTTGAAAATAAGACATTGCCAGGCGAGGAATTGAAGAAAGAACTTTTAAGATAGCGTTGTTGGTGTTTAGAAGTTGACAGGAAATGCTATGAAGTTGAGAGTTGTGAATTTCATCAAACGTTGAAAGCGAATACACGTTTTTTTAAGAAGAGAAAACTTTATAAGAAAATGAGGCTCAAATTGTCAAAATCTTAAGAAAATCGTAAGAAAATCACGAGGCTCAAATTCCTAAATTAAGTGCTTTTATAGGTCAAAAATCGGTACTTTCGTCGTTATTGCATTCAAAATGTTAAAGATGGAATTCAAATTCGAGTATACAATAGTATTAACGAAAGTGTAAACCACTCTAGCCAGCTTACTTCAGCAAAAGTTAAGAAAATTTAAGAAAATCTGAGGCTCAATTTGGGGAAAAGTTAAGAAAATTGAGGCTCAGGCAAAATAATGATTTTCTTAGAAAAAAAAGGGTGTATCTTGGGGTTCAGAGAAATTTTTTTCCTTAGATGGTAAACTAGCATTCTTTAATTATCAATGCTTAGTTGATCCATTTTGATAACTTCATTCTTTTCCTAATTCTTCCTTGATCTGGATCACATTGGGAAGTAAGGGTGAATTTACCTGAATTTACCAGATTATTAAGCTGATCCATTGTCACAAATCACTATTTATTCCAATTTCTTAATGCAACGCAGGCCTTTAAATGAAACTCGCACTGGTACACACCCAACACGTCCCACGTGCTTGACTTGTCAAGTACGAAAATCTATCAAGTTTTTGTTAGCAAGCGATGAAACTGATGGACTATACATTCAAGTATAATGGAAAGCTCAAATCAATGTTTTGGTTGTTAAAATACTTCACAATCAAGTTACGTTACCTTGCTACTGAATGTCATTTATCCTTAAAATAGTTTATTTCCCGAGAGCTGAAAGGTTGCTAGGATGGCCCTAATTTATAAAGATGGCCCAACTTATGATAGATCTAACTAAAGGCATGCATGTTCATTGTTGTTTCGGCATGGCGGACGTGTTTTAGATGGGTCGAGGAAGCGGTTCAAGATTTGAGAATTTTTGTTAATTATACCGAGTTTTTGTCAAAAAATTTACCTAATTAACTAATATCCATTATATTGAAGTTATTTAAAGTGGACCTTTTCGAAAATGACGAAACCACGAAAGGGCAATTCCACGGCTGCTACATAGGCAACCGATATTACAGTAGAATGTTTGTTTGAAAAACTTGAAAAAACTGGAAGAAAAAATAGCCACAAAAGAATGTATATCAACACTAAAGGAAACAATAAATAACCAAAAAGAAGTCATTGCAAAAATGGAGGACAAAATTGCCATTATCTAGAGTCATATCGATCACCTGGTAAGGATGAGGTAGAGCTGTACCAACGTAGACTGTGTCTACGCATAAGCGGGATTGATTTACCTTCGGACGGTGATAAAGAAACAAGAGAAGACTGCCTAGTTTAAGTTGAAAATGTTTTTGAAAAGCTTGGCATGTCGAAACCTCTTAACGTTATCGACAGGGCGCATCGTGTGGGTAGAGAAATATCCTTGTAGGGCAAGAAAGTTAGGTCAATGATAGTGCGATTAACGACATTTAGACATCGGTCAATGATGTATAGAGAATGGAAAATTTCCAAACAATATAAGATTAAATTAGATTTAACAAGACATCGGGTTCACTTGCTAAAACAAGCAAATAAAAAACTGGAAGGAAGAGCAGATTCTCATGCGTTTTGTGACTTAAACTGTCATCCCTATTGGTTTGACCACGGAACATACACGTACTTTAATGATATCGAGACCTTTGAGAAACTCTTTCATACTGCTACTCATTAAAAGTTGATTATCTTAGATTGTTGTTGTTCTAATATTTTATATTTATTTTTTATAATCGTTTTGCAATATTTTCCGTCAAAGAGCTTACTTATTTTTCTTGATTACGTCACAATTACCAGTGCCCGTATTTCAATGCATAATTCAATCACAAACAATGGACAATACTAATTTAAGTATCGCAGTGGTCTTGATGTGTTCCTGTTGATTTTAAACGACCTCTAAATTTGAATCTGTTTTTACTTGAATATTTGCTTTTGCTATGAAATTTCGGTACAAACATAAGCAATCATGAAAGACTGTAATTGCAATCTTAAATCCGCTGATTCGCGAAGCCTTCTTTGTAATAAACTCGCTTACCTTGCACTCAGTATATATTTTTCGTTCTCTTTTATTCACTAATTATTATTTTATCTTAATTCCTTTATATATCCTCCAAATCTTTGAGCTGTATGCAAAATCTGCAGAATCATAGCTTGCCCTCATGTATCGAAACATTTCCCGTCTTTGGATCAAACTCAGATCTCACTGGATTACCAAAATTGAAAGATTACGATATCGATGAACAAGTTCCTGTAAACATGCAGTCAAGATACTTCACTCTTTTGGAGCTTGCCTCAGTAGAAACCAATGCTAATGACCTTATAATGCTTCATACAAATACACGGAGTTTATCATCTCATCTTGATAAGCTAGGTTTTGACTAATAAACTTGTACATGATATTGGGGTATCTGAAACTTGGATCTCAACACAAAAGGAATCCTTTACCAATACAGACATAGAAGGTTAATATCTTTAATATCTTTAATATCTTTAATATCTTATAATATCTTTAATTTTTAATATCTTTAATGACTATTTTGTTAATGTTGCAGATTGTCAATCAAAAAATATACCTAGAACGCTAAATTATGCTCTAGATTGAAATAAAAATGCAAATTCAATATTTCTGACTCCAGTTACTCACCTGGAAATATAGGAAATAATATCAAATCTTGACTCATCAAAATCTATTGGTCCTTTCAGTATACCAATAAATTTATTAAAAGTCCTAAAGTGTCACATCTCTTATCCACTTGCAAAACTCATCAATCAGTCATTCGTTAAAGGAATTGTACCCTCTAAACTGAAAGTTGCAAAAGTAATTTCTCTCTTCAAACAAGGAGATTCGGAAATCACATCCAATTATAGACCTATCTCCCTATTACCAATATTTAGCAAATTATATGAGAAAGTAATGCATAAAAGACTATACTCCTTTGTTTCATCAAATAATATCATACATCTCCTACAATTCAGTTTTCAAGAGAATCACTCAGTTGATCATGCATTGATAAGTATAGCCGAAGCCATACGAAATACGTTGGATAATAAAAAATATGGATGTGGCGTATTTGTTGATCTCCAAAAGCCTTTGATTCAGTCAATCAAAATATCTTACTCTCTAAACTAGAAAATTATGGTACAAGAGGGAATATTCTCCTGTGGTTTGCATCATATTTATCCGATTGATATCAAGATGTCTCTGTAAATGGTAGAGATTCTAACCTTATGAAGATTGCCTATGGTGTTCCTCAAGGTTTAGTACTCAGACATCTACTTCTTCTTCTCTTCATTAGTGATTTACCCAGTGTTTCAAAAAAACTAAAGTTCTACCTTTTTGCAGATGATACTAATATTTATTGCGAAACTGAAACTCCCGACAAGCTTGCTATGAAGGTAAACACTGAGCTCAAGTATGTACAACGATGGCTTGATGCAAATAAGTTATCACTAAATACCATTAAAACTAATTATATGATTTTCCAATCTCCTGGTGCTGCACTACCTGTTAACGCAGCAAAAAAATTGGTAACAGGTTTATCTCTAGAGTGAAATATATTAGATTTCTTGGCCTTTTACTAGACAAAACTGTCAAAGAAGTTGTCTAGGACTTGTGGAATTCTCCTTAAAATCAGAAACCATCTTTCTACTGATATCTTGAGGTGCATATATAACTCTTAGTTTATGTTATTCCTCCAGTACGGTATTATTGTTTGGGGTCAAACCTTTAGTTCCTATATAGAACCACTATGTAAGCTACAAAAGAAAGCTATTAGGGTCATATCACATCAGACAGCTCTCTCACATTCCTTGCCTTTATTTAAAGATTTACAATTGCTTAGAGTATCAGATGCTTTCAAACTTAACCTCTTGACCTTTTTTATAATTCAATGACAATGTTGGCACCAAGTTGTTTTCATGGCTATTTCTCTCTAAGTTCCACAGTACACAATCATGCAACGAGACAGTCTTGCCGTAATGATCTTTATCTGATCCGCAAAAATACTCTTCGGTATGGTCTGGGCTTAATTCGGTACCAGGGGGCCAAATTATGGAATGAACTTCCTAGGGAAATTAGAACTTCATCTTCAAGGCATATATTTTAAAAAAAATATAAAATACCTACTAGAAATCTTGTGAAACTCTTTCGAAGCACACATTTAAAGAATACAATTCTAACCTCTGTTAAGCTTATGCACATGCAATTTAGAAAAACAGGCAAGGGGGCTCTCTTCTCGTTAGTATACCTACTTAGAGAGTTCCTCCTTAGAATTCAGCTATCCTACACTAGACCTTTTATTAATTATATCTCTTATTATTTTTTTGCTTCTTCCTATAATATTGAATTGTGGTATTGTAATTAAGAAAAGTTTGTTTGTTGTTGTTGTTACGTAATGATGTTGAATTAGTTAGTTAGTAGTAGTTGAATTTGAAATTGAAATTGAATTGAACTGAATTGAAAGGCCTATGACTGTACCGTTAGTTGTTGGCAGACTCTTTGAAAACTTCGATTCCTCAAAGTTAAATATGTATGCCGATGATACTATTATTTCCTTTTCCTCTAACTCTATCTGTACTATAAACAATTCTATAAATGATTTAATGATGCTAAAGCCATGGCTTGAAGAGAACGAGTTCTCTTTGAATGTTGCCAAAACGCGAAGTCAGTTGATAGGAAGCTGGTGTAAGATAAAGGCTCTTGAGAGACCTGATAGCTCTAAGCTTTCCCTAGCTATTGGAGATGAACAAATTTCATTAGTAGCAGATACAAGATAACTGAGATTGAAAGTTGATCAGTGCTTGAGCTGGGAACAGGATGTATTGCTCATAACCAAACAAATTTCTAAAAGGTACAGATATACTTCAATACGTGAAACAATATCCCCTTTAAAAATTATTCAGATGATGTGCATAAGTCTTATTGAGACTTATCTCTGATACTGCTGTTCAGTTTTGGGTTTGTGTAGGCACTACTACCCTACAAATGTTAGAAAGACAGCAAAATCGAGCAGCAAGAGTAGCCACAAACAGTTGTTTTGAAGCTTCTTCTAAGCTACATATACAAAAGCTCGGTTAGCTCATCATTGAATAACTAATCGAACTAGAAACAGTTAAAGTTGTATACAAAGCTCTTTATGATAAAGCACACACTCTATCGGAAAGAAATGATTTTTGAGCTATCAGACCCCAAAAGCAGCGAGCTTTGTATTTTCTCAGCTGACTTGTACATTCCCTGTTTAAGAACCTCTATCAGCCAAAAAAGCTTTGGGAATAGAGGAGTGCTTTTCTCGAATAAAGAAACAGACGAGGTTAGAGGAGCCGGAACATACTTGGCTTTCGAAAGAATTCTTTACAAAAGAATAAAACAATGAAATTACTACACTGTTATTTTCACAATTGCTTAAACTTAAAAGACGAGAGCCTGTATTTTCTTACTGTCATATATTTTCTCATATTCATGTATTTCTTGTGCATTTTTCTTTACTTTGTGTAAGCTTTAACTTTGATGTACATATGTTTATTTGTATGTCAAGAACTTTTGTGGCCAGTTTTAGATCTCATAGGGTAGGAAATGAATCAGTTTTCTATAAACTGTAATCTTTACTATGCATCTTCTTGTAAATACATGATGAAAGCAAGGATGATATGGAATTTGATGCTCTTGCAGAGGAACAACAAATACTAAGCAGGGGTGGATCCAGCCGATGACGAAAGGGTCTTGAGCTTCGGTCAGAGTTTCATAGACGCTAAATAAGAGAGGACCCATTACTGATCCTTGAGGGACAACCTGATCGATATCTTTCCATTCACTCGAAAGTCCATTTACTTTCACTCTCTGTTTTCTTTTGTATAGGTAGCTTTGAGTGAGAGCTAAGGTTTTTGTGCTGAAGTCATATGCATCTGGCTTTGCTGCTAAGAGTTCATTGGTCAGACAGTCAAAAGCCTTTGAAAATTCCATGAAAACAGCACCAATACAATTCCCTATATCCAAGTTCTCTCTAACTTTCTCTATAAATCACAGTAATGCATGCTGTGAGCTGTAATGTTCTCTAAGCCCATAAAGCATAAGGCCAAGATATCCGAGAGAAAATGGCTTTATCTGAGTTTCAAGAGTTTACTGCATATAGATTTACCCTTTGGATTGATTCATTGAATCCATTATTTCTTTTGAAGAGGCCAGAAATCTCAACACCACTGGACAATATACTAAAAAAACCCTGACAATATAATTTGGATGCTTTCTATCTTCTTATTAGGAGAAACCTTACCGAAGTAGCGGCGAAAACGATGCAAAGATCCCTTTACTTCCGCTTTCTGAAACTGCTGGAGCATCAAACACAACCTCATTAATGTAGAAGCAAATAATAATTTGCACATACCGAAATTTTTCAAGCTGCGTGAAATTGCACCATCAGCCAAAATAGTTCCAGAATTTAGCTTATAGAATACAGTGTGTTCTGCATTTCCACTGTCTGTGAGTGCTCTTCTCTTCCTGCTGTTGATGTTGTTGCCAATGCAGCCGCTTTTGCATCTTGAATTAGTTGAGTTTTTTCGACAAAGGAAAACGAGGCAATGAATGTAAATAGTTGTTGCATTCTCGTATCTGTACATTTGCATGCTGAAACGTCGTTTTAGTCCATTTCCTGGTATAAAACTCGTTGTAATATCAGTGACACATCTGAAGTGAACAAGGAAATTGGAATATCAATTGCATGAAGTATAGCTAGTTTTATCATAGTTAGGATCACAGTGAAAATACAAGAAATAACAAGGTGGCAGTGAAGGTTCCTAGGATGAAAACAGAGTTTGGACAAAAAAGCCTTTTGCGTGCCTGCGGCAATTGTTTATAACAATATCCCTATCTTAGCAAGACAGTTAGACGCTAGGGTTTTATTCAGAACATATCTAAATGATTTATATCCAACAAAATACAAATGTTGTAGCGCACCCCTCACTGGCTCTCAAAGATACAAATTACAGATAAAGTACTATATACTTATTAGCAACGAATTAATGACAAAATTACTAGACAAAATCCATATTGTTAAACCGTCAGAAATCAAAGCTTTTCACTACAATAGCCCCAATGTATAGAAGTACAATGAGTATGTGCAGGGGCGATAGTTAGACCCTCAAAGTGATATGAGTTGTTTTCTCACCACAAATAATTTTTTAGCGGAAACTACGTAACATAGGCTCTAATTTTCAAATCTGGATCTGGAAATGAGATAAATTTAAAAAAAAAATATTTAGACAATATTTAAAAAGAAGAAGTAAAGTGAACCTAGAAGGGTGTTAAGAACATGATCAAAAATCAAACTTAGCAATAAAACACCATAAAGAAACAAAATAAATAAAATTTCGTGTTAAGAACATACAAACTAGAAAAAGAAAACTCAAGTATTAAACTAAATAAATGTTGTATAAGATTTAAACCGACATATAGATGTCTGTTTGGCATGCCTCGGTAAACTATTCAAATTTTATCACCCCTATATGAGAAGCATTTCTGTCCATTTGGTTTTTTTTTCTTTCTTTGGTAGCTGTACATCAGAGTCAATGTTTCTAAGGTTATGGGATGAAGAAAATGACCTTCATGTGAAGAGGTCGATCATATATTGAGGTGCTAATTTGTTGACAGATTTGAATGCTATAGCTTTAACTTCATGATTGATAACATTATCAATGGTTTCCCAACCCAAACTTCTTATTAAGGGTATGCTTAGGGCATCATAGCTAGTATAAGTTACGATGCGAGCTGCTCGATTTTGTAGTTTTTGCAATCTGTCAATTTCAGCTTTCCCACAACAACCCCAAACTGCGCAAAAATTTCTGAGGTGAGGCTCTATGATGCTCGTGTATAGGGTCTTCAAGGATTCAAATTGGAATGAATGTTTGGAATAGTTCAAGATCCCTAATGCTCTAGACACTTTCATTGTTATCAATTGGATTTGTTTTTTCCAGTCGAGAGTATGATCTACATAGATGCCTAGGTATTTTATATGAGGGGTAGCTTCAATGTCCCTCCCTCTGATTTCCAAAGCTAGCTTTTCACCACTTTCCAGAAAATGCTTTTGCTTCTGACTTGAGGCAACCAGTAGCGATTTGGTTTTGACAACATTCAAAGAAAGCTTGTTGCCCTGTAGCCAATAATCTAGGCGTTGGAGGTCCTCGTTCAGAGCTACGTTCAATGCTTTTAAGTCTTTTGGTTCAAAACATAGGCTGGTATCATCAGCGTACATAGAAACTAAAGACGCATTTAATGCATGCGACAAATCATTGATGTATAATAGAAACAAAAGTGGTCCTAGACATGATCCTTGGGGCACTCCAGTCTCAATAGTCTCAAGTTTCGAATCTAACCCATTAACTCTGCAAAATTGCCTCCTGTTATTGATGTATGATTTACATCAAGACAGCTCACGATTTTTTAAGCCGTAGTGCTCTAATTTCTGGCATAAAATGCTATGATCGACAGTATCATATGCTCTTTGCAGTCTAACAACACAAGCCCAGTTATTTCTCCATTATCCGTTGCACCAATCTTCACAATTTTTTAGTAGGCAAGTTGCAGTAGAATGTAAGGCTCTAAATCCAGTCTGGTTGGCAGAAAGGAAGGAATTTTCTTCAAGGTATTTGTAAAGCTGTTTATTAACAAGCTTCTCCAATGTTCTTGAAAGCACTGGCAGAACTGAAATAGGACGATAGCTGGATTTATCAGTCTTGTCACCATCTTTGAAAATTGGTGTTATTCTAGCTATTTTCCACATATCAGGAAACATGCTAGTTTCAATTGAAGTATTGAAGACTTGATACTCATAAGCAGGGGCGGATCCAGGGAGAAATCTGACCAGGGCTCAAAAAAAAGATCGTGAGCGTGGCTATATGGGTGTGGCAATATCTCAGAACTATGAACAAAAAGGGCCAGTTCGTCCGACTTTTACTATTGACTTGAAATTCGATATTCTAGACTTCAGTAAAGAAGCAATCAAGTACGTCATTCATTTCGTTTTGTTTTGTTGAATTTATAAAAAGGTTAAAATTTCTCTCACTCTGTTGAAACTCGCAAGGTTGGGGTATTTCCAACATGGGTGTGGCATTAAATGTGAGGCTTGATAAACTTGACTCGCTGAAATGCAGCACCTGCTCAGTCAATAACTGACTTTGTCACAAAAATAAACAGTTGACAACGGAAATAGTGTTAAGCTGGAAGTAAAATTCAGCACAACAGCCAAATGCAAGGAATTAGGAAGCATTCAAAATGTTGAGGTCAGAGGCAAGGGGCATTCTAGCAAACAAAAGAGACAAATCTATAAGCTGCAAAAGGGGACCTTACCAACAGTTTTATGAAACTTGGGAGGGGTACGTGCCCCCTTTATCCTAGGGCTCCTACGCACTTAGTCAAATGGCCGTAATATTATCCAAATAATAGAAGCGACTTGCCTTACTGGTGTTATACTAGGGCATTTGGTTTCTTGACAGGCAGGGAACTGCAGCTCTGAGAATTAGGATCATGGATTTCTCTAACCGATTCAGACATTTCTAGTACCTCAAAGTAATTGCCCATGCTCACGTAAAGCACTCAACACCTACCGTCTTTCTCGCCAGGAGGGCACTGTTTCGACATCAACAATATCACGTGTAGTGCTCAAGTTGACATAGTCCAGCCCTGGTCACGGAGTATTGTGATTGGCTAAGAGAAATTGAGCCCTGGTCAGGGCGATGTTTCATTGGATGAAAGAGAATATGTACATCTGACCAAGGCTCGTCCAAAAATTGTTTACAAAATAGAGAGATCTGATTGGATCTAGGGTAGTTGAGCCTCTGTATACTACAGACTCACCATGGCTCGGAAGGAATGCAGCATGTGATAAAAAAGCTGAATAGTGATTTGACAAGCATATTCCCAATGTGATAACTGATTGGATAATACGTCCTTCTGCGTCCGCAAAAGACACCTGGTATCTTAGAGGTGGTTATTCTGAGAAAGACTGAAATACGCAGCGATAGGGCTTTATTGGCATTGCCCATGAGGAGTAAATACTTTTGGTGACTACTTTTGATAATTCCCGTTTTAATTCAGCCAGCTATTTAGGATTGAAAATCTGACCAGTGCTCAAGCCCTGGTAGCCCTGGTCTGGATCCGCCACTGCTCCTAAGCACAACAAGCAAGTCACAAGCATACTTTCCTTACAAACATATTGCTACAAGTCAAAGCAAGTCTTGCCTACAAAAGAGCTAGGAATCTTGTTTTACCTGTTCTTGATGAGGTAATACTTCGGATCATCAGGCTTCATCGTTGGTGTACCGTAGCATTCGTCAATTAACACTACTAAGCTGCTGTCCTCTACTGTTGCATTGACCTCAAAATACAACCAATCTCTCAATTTCAGCTTAACTGGATAGTTCTTGACTGGATCCTTAAATGAATTTGTCTTGTACATGTTAAAATGGAATGAAAAATTTCCAAATTCCCCTAAAAAGCAATAAAAGTATGTGTCAGTATAAATCCTTGTGTTGTACATTTATTGCATATCGATTTATCAAATACAAAAGTTTGCTACTTACATTAATTTTTTAGCAAACATTAGGCAGTAAAAGTGGCATAGAATAAGTATGATAATGATAATAATAAATGCTCTTTGTTTTGGGTTGGCTACTCATCTAGCTAACTTAGCCACGAATTTATAACGAGTGGTAAAAGGTGCGATGAGAACCCTTTGGTTGGGGGTGTAAGGTTGAGTTTACTTCAATTTACCCGTTTCTTAAGCTGCTCCGTTGTTAGAAATCAGTATTATTTATTCCAATGTCTTAAAACAATGCAGGTCTTTAAAAGAAACGCGCGCAGGCACAGGCCCAACACGTCCCAAGTGTTTGATTTGTCACGCACGAAAATCCATCAACTTTTTGTTAGCAAGCGATGAAGCTGATGGACTATGCATTCAAGTATAATGGAAAGCTCATAATCAATGTTTTGGCTCTTACAATACTTCACAATCAAGTTACTTCAATTTGCTACTGAATTTCATTTATCCTTAAAATAGTTTATTTCCTGATAGCTGAAAGGAGGCTAGAGTGGATCAAAAAGGCCTATTTCTGTACCGCTAGTTGTTGGGAAACGTCTTGAGAAGTGGAATTTATGAGCAACTTTTCTCTTATCTTAATGAAAATAATTTACTTTTCTCAGGCTAGTCAGGATTTCGAGCTCTCCACTCCGTCATAACTCGTCTCCTGCATTGTACGAATGATTCATACCTTAACTTAGGTAAGGGGCTATATCCGTCAGTAACATTCGTTGACTTTAGGAAAGCCTTCGATACAGTTGACCATTAAATATTGCTACAAAAATTGCAGGTATATGGCATGCAAAGTAAGGAATACCTTTCTCTTTTAGCATATTCCAAAAACTGCAAGCAATGCTGTAAGGTTAATGGTCATGTATCTAACTCAGATGAAGTCAAATATGGCGTTCCACAAGGGTCATTCCTAGGTTCGTTGCTTTTTTTGATATAGAAAAATAATCTACCACTATAGTTCAAGTTTTCAAAGGTATATATGGATGCCGATGATACTATTATTTCCTTTTCCTGTAACTTTATCTTTACTATAAACAATGGTGTAAACGAGGAGTTAATGATGGTAAAGCCATGGCTTGAAGAGAACAAGCTCTCTTTGAATGTTACCAAAAGTCGAAGGCAATTGATAGGAAGCTGGTGTAAGATAAAGTCTCTTGAGAGACCTGATAGCTCTAAGCTTTCCCTAGCTATTGGAGATGAACAAATTTCATTAGTAGCAGATACAAGATAACTGAGATTGAAAGTTGATCAGTGCTTGAACTGGGAACAGGATGTATTGCTCATAAGCAAACAAATTCCTAAAAGGTACAGATATACTTCAATACGTGAAACAATATCCCCCTTTAAAAATTATTCAGAAGACGAGCATAAGTCGTATTGAGCCTTATCTCTGATACTGCTGTTCAGTTTTGGGTTTGTGTAGGCACTACTACCCTACAAATGTTAGAAAAACAGCAAAATCGAGCAGCAAGAGTAACCACAAACAGTTGTTTTGAAGCTTCTTCTAAGCTACATATACAAAAGCTCGGTTAGCTCATCATTGAGTAACTAATCGAACTAGAAACAGTTAAAGTTGTATACAAAGCTCTTTATGATAAAGTACACACTCTATCGGAAAGAAATGATTTTTGAGCTATCAGACCCCAAAAGCAGCGAGCTTTGTATTTTCTCAGCTGACTTGTACATTCCCTGTTTAAGGATCTCTATCAGCCAAAAAAAGCTTTGGGAATAGAGGAGTGCTTTTCTCGAATAAAGAAACAGACGAGGTTAGAGGAGCCGAAAAATACTTGGCTTTCGAAAGAATTCTTTACAGAAGAATAAACAATGAAATTACTACACTGTTATTTTCATAATTGCTTAAACCCAAAAGGCGTGAGGGACGGATCCACCCAATGACGAGGGGGTCTCGAGCCCCGGTCACAGTTTTAGATATGTTGAGTAAGAGAGTCCCTATTATTGATCCTTGAAGGACAACCTGATCGATATCTTTCCATTCACTCAAAAGTCCATTTACTTTCACTCTCTGTTTTCTTTTGTATAGGTAGCAATGAATGACAGATACGGTTTCTCTACTGAATCCATATGCATCTGGCTTTGCTACCAACAGTTCATTGCTCAGGCAGTCAAAAGTCTTCCATGAAAACAGCACCAATACAATTCCCTACATCCAAGCTCTCTCTACACTTCTCTATAAATCACAGTAAAGCGTTGTGTGTGCAGTAGTGTTCTCTAAAACCACAAAGCATAGATTTACACTTTGGATTGCTTCATTGAATCTATCATTTCTTTTGAAGGGACTAGAAATCCCAACACCACAGGACAATATACTAAAAAGCCCTGCCAGCATAATTTTGATGCTTTCATCCTTCTTATTACGAAAAACCTTACCCACGTAGCAGCAAACACGATGTAAAGATTATTTCACTTCTATTTTCTGAAACTGTTGGAGCATCAAACACAACCTCTTCAATGTAGAAGAAAACAATAATTTGCATATACCTTCATTTTCTTTTCTGGGAGGAGCTGCTGGAGCATCAAGCAAAATATTACCGGAATCCAACTTATAGAACCCAGTATGTTGGGCATTTCCACTGTCTGTGAGTGACCTTCTCTTCCTGCTGTTGATGTTGCTGCCATAACAGCCACTTTTGCACCTTGAGTTAGTTGAATTTTTTCGACAAAGTAACACGAGGCAGTGAATGTAAACAGTCGTTGTATTTTCGCTTCGGAACACTTGCATTCCGAAACGTCGTTTTAGTCCAGTCGAATACTCAAATTTTGTTGTAATATCTACGGTACATCTGAGGTGGAAAAGGAAATTGGAATGTCGATTTCATAAAGTATAGCTGGCTTTCACAGGTAAAGGGCAGAGGTTTAAAATGTTTACACTGAACTTAACAAAAGAAATATTTATTCCAGTACAAATATCTAAATTAATTGATGCAAGGTAAGTTTTGATTTATAATGCAGAAAATTGCCTGTAGACACAAGAATGTGAATGCAAAAAGATTTCACTCCTGGGTGATTTGGCGACTTGTTATGACCAAGTAATTTGCGTCTGTTAATTGTGTTCGGTTTTGCGCATCATACTTGCTGACTTGACACCCCTAGGCACTAAAAGCAAGCTACGACAAATGTATTGCTAAAAAGAAAAGCAAATCTTGCATACGAAAATAGCTAAAAATCTTGTTTTACCTGTCCTTGATTAGGTAATATTTTGTAGGCTCTTCAGGATTCATCGTTGGTGTAGAGTAGCATTCGTCAATTAACAGTGTTAAACTGCTGTCCTCTACTGTTGCATTGACCTCAAAATACAACCAATCTCTCAATTTCAGCTTTACTGGAAAGTTTATGACTGGATCGCTGAACTTATTTGTCCTGTACGTGTTGAAATGGAACGAAAAATTTCCAAAATTCTCTAAGAGCAATAAAAGTGTGTTTCAGTATAAGTCGTTGTGTTGCAGATTTATTTTACATCGACTTATGAAATATAATGATTTGTTACATGCATTTTTTCCACAAAGTAAGCAATGAAAGTAAGCAATGAAAGTAACACAAAATAAGTATTTTTTTGAAACTTCATATTTCTACATACAAATGTAAGACTCGCTATGTTCAGGTAGATTACAAATGGCTACTTGTGGTTTACAAAGTACAAGAAAAAGGAAAAAGATAATTGTAGCAAAAAGCTAGACTGATAATAAGTCTGGATTTGTCCAATCGTATCCTCTTCGGCAAAATATATAATAAGTGCACTTGATGGTGATGGTGGATATCTTCCTTTAAATGTAGGTCAGATGTCGGTCTTCGATAGAAAGCTCTTTCAGCATAGTAGTTGAGTCAACAGAATGTGAAGAAAGTACCCCTAGTATGCTTATAGAAAGGTTAATGAATTTAACGTTATGAAATGATGCTGTAGTGTCCTAGTCAGGTCCAGATGTTTCCTGTCTTTACGAGCTATGTTAGTAGTGAGATTAGTTTCATGATTAATAGTAAGCTTCAGAATATATAAAAATTTATTATGTACTTTTAAGAGTAGGTCTGGCCTTAGAATATCTCCAGCAATTACTGAGAGACCTACAAATTCTGAGGGATCAACAAACAATGATGCTCCTTTGATGGTCTGGAGGGTCGACTTTGATGCAACAGAAGAAAAGAAAGAGCACTGAGAACCTAAGTGAGATTTTAATCTATCTTCCTGATCAGAACTAACAGTTTTGAGTACCTGCTTGGTGTCCCTTATAATTGTCATACTGCAAGTTCGTGAAAACACTGAATGATTTCCAAAGAGTCTGGATACCTTTGCTTGGTGAAGATTTCAGGACATTTCGAGCAATAGTCTGACACTGTACAAATTTAGTAGTAGGAGGATATATATTCAAAGAAAACTTAGTTTTAGTAAGGAAGAAATTACTTAGATGCAACAATGCAAAAATACTCTAATCTAGTTGAAAGGGACGTCGTGAGAACCCCCTGATTGGGGGCTATAAGGTTGATTTTACCTGACTTTACCCGGTTAGTAAGCTGTTCCATTGTCACCAATCACTATTTATTCCAATCTAAAAGCAACGCAGGCCTTTAAATGAAACGCGCGAGGGCACACGCCCAACACGTCCCACGAACTCGATTTGCCACGTACGCAAATCTATTAAGTTTTTGTTAGCGAGCGATGAAATTGGCGGACTATGCATTCAGGTATTAATATCATTTTTCCTTAAAGGAAAAGTGACACGGAATTTACCCTACCGTTTTTCCTCACTAAGTTAAAGAGCGTCTGCTAGAAGCAACTTCTGTCCTGATTTTGACACAATATTTCTTTTAGGGGGCGTGGGATGAGCGATTTTAGTTTTTGTCTCGTGACATTTTTCCGTAGAAGTTGACAACTTGGGATTAGGCAGTCGTCGTTGCAAGTAGCAGTTTGAGACATCCATTTTACAAAATATCGAAAAATTCGCAAAAAACGTGGCTGATTTTCATATGGTCCTTGATATTATAACATGTAACTCTTTGCAAAGTGTTTTATACCAACATGGACCACTAGCACAAGCTAGTACAGCAGATATAATCACGGAAACAATGAGCTCCGAGGATAGTCCAAAGAATAGCGATGCGAAAATGTGATATGTCGGATTTGTGTTTAGACTTAAATTACTGTCTTAGAGTCATAGATTCAATTTAGAATTATGTTTCGAATTGATAACACATATTTGTGTATAGTTCTGTTGAGTTAGTTAACCCCATTGTTATGCTTTATCAATAGTGGTTTCAATATTGTTACTATACTTTAGGCCTAAGCATTCGGCCTAAGCTTGATCAAAACACAAGCGACCAATATTCGGTTTATTTGACTACTTTTGGTGTGTACCCATAAGCTATCCAATGAGGCATTTCATTACATTTACTGGCTGTTTACAAGATTACCTTAGTGTCTTGACATTATTTACAAAAGAGATACTCTGATAACTCATTTCACAATCGTTTAAAAAGGTTATGTCGACTGCAAACTTGTGCAGCAGACAACCTTTACGAATCAAATACAGTCAACATCTACGTCATAGCGTCATGTGACACCTTTCCCGCCATTATTTCAATTGAATTTTTAGGGGGCAAAGCGAAAGAAGAAATGAATAATATTTAGTCACCGTGTTTAGATAGCATTTTACTAACAGTGGGCAGAAATTTTCCTGCAGAAGTTTAAAAGTCGTGGGAATGTTGACAAAGGGCCAAAAACAAAGTTTCGCGGGAAGAAAGTCGTGAGATTTATCTCGCGACAGTAATTTCCATTGACAGTTTCTTCCTTCGAAGTATTTCCTGATACCTGAAAGGTGGCTGGGGTGACCCCTATTTATAAAAATTGCCCAACTGTTGACAGATCTAATTATAGGCCTACTTTTGTACCGCTAGTTGTTGGGAAACGTTTTGAGAAGTGGACTTTATGAGCAACTTTTCTCTTATCTTAATGAAAATAATTTACTTTTCTCAGGCTAGTCAGGATTTCGAGCTCTCCACTCCGTCATAACTCGTCTCTTGCATTGTACGAATGATTCATACCTTAACTTAGATAAGGGGCTATATTCGTCAGTAACATTCGTTGACTTTAGGAAAGCTTTCGATACAGTTGACCATTAAATATTGCTATAAAAATTGCAGGTATATGGTATGCAAGGTAAGGGATACCTGTAGCTTTCAGCATATCCCAAAAACTGTAAGCAATGCTGTAAGGTTAATGGTCATGTATCTAACTCAGATGAAGTTAAGTATGGCGTTCTACAACGATCATACCTAGATCCGTTGCTTTTTCTGACATACAAAAATGATCTACCACTATAGCTCAAGTTTTCAAAGGTAAATATGGATGCCGCTGATACCATTATTTCTTTCTCCTCCTACACTATAAAGAATTCTGTAGATGAAGACCTAATGTTGCTGAAGACTTTGCTTGATGAGAATAAGCTCTCTTTCAATGTTACCAAAACGCAAAGTCTATTAATAGAAAGTCGATGTAAAATGAAAGCTCTTGAAGGACCTGCTAGCTCTTAGCTTTCCCTAGTTATAGGAGATGAGCTAAGTTCATCAGTAGCGTATACAAAATATCTGGAATTGTAAGTTTATCAATATTTAACCTATGAACAGGATATACTGCTCATAACCAAAAAATTTCTAAAGTTATAGGTATAATTCCATACTTAAAACAATATCTCCTTTTGAAAATTATTCAGAAGCTGTGCACAAGTCTTATTGAGCCATATTTCAGATAATGCTGTGCAGTGTGGGGTATTGTATGTACTACTACCCCAGAAAAGTTGCAAAAAGTACAAAATCGAGCTGTAAGAGTAGCCACAAA
>OLMO02000302.1:15504807-15522731 GCA_900291935.2 Cassiopea xamachana
TGATATTTGATGAACACTGCTTTACTGCCCTTTTCAAAATGCTACTTGCCAGTCATTGCCAGCTTTCACATTGTAGGATTCTAAATTTCATCAAAAGGGTCATCTTTCCAGCACTAGAATCACAGAAGAACTCATGAGAAGATTCTGCACTGCTAAATGACTTGAAAAATCATCTTATCACTAGTTGTAAGACAATCCTCAGAATGCAATACTTGATAATTTCCGTCAGTGGTTAACTAACTTCAGTAATCTTGCTTTTTAGGCAAAAGCTCTCTCCAAAATATAAAGCTTTTAAAGTTTTTGAAGAAATCCAACAATATTTTGTGTTGTTGCACTACATTTACTGACAAGTTTAAAACATATTGTTAATTTACCACATAATGAAAGATGTTTCGTAGTATAGTAACATGTCGTACTGTGCATTCCTTTCATTGTGAAATCATATCTCTTGGGGAGTGGTATTCAATGTTCAGTCAAAATTCGAAGTTGCATCAATGAGAGATAGGAAGAACATTGTTCTACAATCTTGTTTATCCATTGAGAACATCAAATAACAATTCATTAGAAGACACTATCTACAGATAAATTAATGAAATTATATGCATACTTTTTTCGATTGAAAAAAACCACAACAAAGTAGGCAGTGCTCCCATCCAAGTTTAGAATATTCCGCTTTCCATGCACAATATTCTCAAAGAGGCAAAGAGCAGTCTGATATATAAGCACACGAGAAAGTGCGTGCTTGAGCGGATGGTTGTCGACATCTTGAGTGAAATTGGACCTCTTCCTTTCCCATTACCTTCATATCTATTCTGCTGTGCAAGGGCTAAAGCCACAAGTTCCAAACGGCAGGTGGACACTCAATATGTTTCTTTATATACTCTATGCTTTATGAAAGTGGGATACCATTCGCGTGCTACATCTCCTAAGGTAATACACAATGGCAGGACTGAATGGTATAACAAAGCTGAGAATATCATTCGTCACACTTACTCTAGGCAATAAAACATCACTGTATAGCTTTCCAGCAGTTCGTAAAATTCGATTCAAAAAATAATTTTTTGCATCAAGAAATAATATAAACTAAAACTAGAAATAAACTAGAAGTAGAGAGCTGAATATTTATCCTATGAATAAAGAGCTAGTATTAATAAAAGGCTGGTTTTAATCATCATTTTGTATGTGATCTTACTAATAAAAACTGTGGAGATCTTGTCGACATAAGATAGCTGTATCTCTTGTTTATATCAAAGCTTCCATCTCTTCCTATTTGCATTAGTACAATATAGCAGCCCTTCCTTTGAGACGTATATTCTACCAAAGAAATTTTATAGTATGAATGTAATTGCTGGCTAGAAATGTCACTGTTTTCATTGCACTTTTGACGACCAAAGAAAAATCACATAAACCTTGTATAATAAGCACTTAAGATGTGCTTGTACACATGAATTGTAAAGTCTTATTGCTGCTGTAAATGTTCCTCTCAGTGACATATTTTCCCTTCCATGCTAGCTTTTTCACTGCACCGATTATCTTTGACTTGAGGGGGCAAGTTTTTGAGTCCTAAAAGTATTTCTTAAGTGGTAGAAATGATATTCCTTATTTCAATATTGGCTAACTAAAAAGGAACGGCGACTCAGGGGGTTTTTGAATGGTACTATATTTTTACATTATCATTAGGTGGTTCAAAGTTTTCTTCATTTGGACCATGATATAATGTCGTACCTTCTGGTACTTCTTCAACAAGTGCAAAGAGGAAAAGAGGTTCATGACTGAGAATCCATCTCAAAGTCCTGATATCTCAAATTCATAACTTGTCACAGAAGAATTGACGATGTGCACCTAACTATGATGAAGCGTTCAAGGATTACTTTATTTCTTAAAAGCACCAATATATGTTATATTCAGACATAAATACCAGGCTCCCAGACGTCCGGATGTGGGGAGAAAACATGACAAAACATGACATGCCAGAGGAAGCGACATTTTCGCCCATAGTAGACGCACTTTCTTCGTGCTTCCTGAATGCACTCTTTCAACTTTTATGTCTTTACTTGCTCTAGAGATAACTGGGTAGAAACTTCGAGACAATTACTAAAACAAGACTCTTTTTAGAATAGTAAAGGACGCCGAAACTAAAAAGCAATGATTTACGTTGAATAGGAAGTGTAACAACATCTTTTTTTAAATTAATCTGCCCAACATTGCTACTCAGATTTGTAGCAAATGTGCTTGTGTTCAATTGGAACAATAAGTAGGCCCAAAAGGAGAAGCAAGTGATAAGATTGAAAGCTAATCCCTTTATTCTTTATAAATTTTAAACTTTGGCAGTGGTAGCAGCTTCAAGTCAATCAAGGTTGCAGCATGAGCACATAATAATCATTTCTGTTCAGCGAGAACTCTTTTAGCACCATGAATTGCCTCAAAGGAATCTTTTCTCATTTGCCATAGGCAGATTTTAACCAATACAACTCCGAACCCATAGAAATATTTCTTAGCAATCGCGAAATCTGTTTAATTCCAAATATAGCGGAGTGAATGCCACCTAAACAAACTACTTATAGTACAATAAAATCAAAACAAAGATTCAAAGAATTCAAAGAACAATATTTGTAAGGAAAAGCTCTTTACCTCTAATTTAATGCCTTATAGGGTAATGATAATCTGATCATGTCCCAAGCAACGCCTTCTGTCCATTAAACCAATGCGGAAGAAAGTTGTCAGAGCTCAATATATGCTGCTGTGTAGAAACACATTGCAGCAAATATAACTTGCATTCAAATCTGTACTAGTGCAAAAGTAGATAATCTTTGCCAGTTAATGAAATAGTAGTTGCTTGTTAAGGTATTCTACTTGCACCATCTTGTACAATCTGCAGAAAAAAACACCTCAGTCCCATCTTGAGTAATTACTGTAAATCTCCTGTCCTAGTTCCTTCGCATGACTATTATGTTGTTTTCTGATCGAAAATAAATGGTGGTTATAAATATAGCCATCCAACTAAGGCCTCTCTGATATTTGATGAACACTGCTTTACTGCCCTTTTCAAAATGCTACTTGCCAGTCATTGCCAGCTTTCACATTGTAGGATTCTAAATCTCATCAAAAGGGTCATCTTTTTGGCACTAGAATTTTGTGTGTTTAGTGTGCACCCAAAGTGGGCACTTATCACTAGTTGTAAGACAATCCTCAGAATGCAATACTCGATGATTCCTGTCAGTGGATAGCTTGTTTCAGAATATTGCTTTTGAGCCTTAAACTCATTCGATAATATGAAGTTATTGAAGTTTTGCTGAAATTGAGAATAGTTCGAGTTGTTGCACTACATTTACTGACAAGTTTAAAGCATACTGCTAATTTTCCATATAATTACAGATGTTCTGCAGTATAGTAACATGTCGTACTGTGCATTCCATTCATTGTGAAATCATTTCTCTTGAGGTTATTACTCAATGTTCGGCCAAGGCTCGAATTTGCATCAATGTAAGATAGGAAGAAAATTGTTCTACAATCTTGCTTACCCATTGAGAACACTAAGTGACAATTCATTATAGGACACTGTCTACAGAGAGATTAATGACATTATTTGCTTGCTCTTATCCATTGAAAAAGTCACAACAAGGTAGGCATTATTCCCATTCACGTTTAGAGTGCAACCCTTTTCATTCACAAGATTCTCAACGAAGCAAAGAGCAGTCTCAGATATGAGAACACAAGAAAGTGCATGCTTGAGCGGGTGGTTATCGACATCTAGAGTGAAATTGCAACTTCCTTTCCCACTACCTTCATATCTTTTCTGCTGTGAAATGGCTAAAGCCACAAGTTCCAAACGACAGGGGGACACTCTATATGTTTGTATATTTACTCTATGCTTCATGAAAGCAGGTCTATTACATCTCTTAAGCCAATGCACAATGGCGGGTCTGAGTATCATTATAATGCTGAGAATATCATTTGTCACACTTACTCTAGCCAATAATAAATAATTGTAAAGCACTAGAGGAGTTCGTAAAATTTGATTCAAAAAGCAGATTCTAACATCTCCATAAAACTTGACACAAACAGTATGGGATCATTCATGAACAAAGTAGGTAATCAGTTCTTCCCATTTTTAGTCGTGAATAGTACAATTATTTTCAGTTATTAGCCTAAAACTACTTACTCTAGATGTACGTGCACCCCTGAGGATTCTTGTTCCAAAGGTTGAAAGAATTGCTTATAAGGAAGAATATTGGCTTATCTAGAGTATTACAATACACCAGTTGTCCATTGAAAAAATGTTTCCTGATTTCTTCCCTCACTGTGATTGGTCACCTGGATATGAGACCATTTACATGATAAATGTGTGAGCTGCAGTGCTTGGAACGTCAGTTGGAGTTTGTGGAGATGGAATGAGGAGTGAGCTCGTGCAGTTAGCTAAAAATACTTTCAATCGGTAAGTGGATTTCTTCAAAATGAAATCACTCTTCAGTCTCTAGCAGTTGTTGAATTTGTCTATAACATTAAACTTCATAACATTTTTCTATATTGCTTTCGCTATTGGTATATTCACTAGATACTAAGCTTCACTAAGATCTTGTGGAATAAGTATTAAATCTAACATACAAAGCAGAGGTCATGTTTGTAAAGAAGAGTTCACCGAATGTGATTTCATGCTTGCCTCACAGACATCAAAACCTTCAAGTATAATAAAAAAGGGCAGAGCGTACTTGTAATATTGCCGAACGTAAGAAAAGGGGAGGGGGGTCGAGTAAAAGCGTACGCCATGCATACAAGGGGAGGGGGAGTCTATACATCTAAGTACGTACACAAAAAGTACCTTCTATCATACATTGTTGTCTATGGTGATGACTTTCATTGTTGTGCTAAAAAGTACTTGCTATGATTATTGTCCGTCTCTCAAATCTTTTACAGTCTATTTCTCTATGGACTTATTACTTGGATATGTGAAAGCCTTCCCATTAGACATGGGGGGGGTTAGATAGGAAAGAGTACCTACGCATTGGGGGGTTGTAGCAAGCATACGTGTGTGTACAATGGGGGAGAGGGGTCAAATTTTTACTACTTTGGTGCGCACGTACTAATGGAATGATCCCCATACATTTCTAGAGTAAATTATAATCAAATTTTGGAATTCTGTAAAAAGGCTCTTTTTCCATGAGCTTAGTGGAATTTTCATTTCATTGGAGCATGGCGTTTCAAAGCAATTTCAGACAGTGTGTAAGAGCACTAGGCTACACTCATTTTGCAGCCATTTGCTTAATATCTTACAAGTAACTTTAATTTAACTCCTAACAGAATTTTGAGTTACAAGCAAAACAGTTCCTACAGTAAAAAATTATGAGATCTTTCCATAAAGACTGAGTAGTCTTCTCCTGGACTTATATTATGAACGTAGTAGAAACTAAAAGCCAACACTGTTTCAAAGGTAGAAGGGTACGTCGCAGATTTATCCAAAAAAATGGTAATCTCTATGTCAACTTTATAAGTGGGCTTTTACTTTATACTTATCTTCTTACAAAAGCATTTTATTCGCAATTTCATACTTTTTCTGGATTTATAAATAGGTATATCCCAATTGACAGTCTATATTTTCCCCGATTAAAGGTACACAGCTACGAGTTACAGCTACGCTAAGTGAGTAAAGTCCATTTTTTCTTTCGGTCGTAAAGAATATTGACAAACAGTTCCAAAAAATGACTGCTGTTTCTGTCTGTTTGCTATTCTTCGGTGTCATTTATGGCATATTCCAAAGTCCTGTATACGCTCAGGATCCATGCACATCTTATTCAGTACTGAAGGATGAATCAAGATCTGTTCTCAAGACAAGTTCATCTTACACCTGGGACTATTACATCAGTGGCTGGTATCGCTTCATGGGCAAAGCGGGAGATAAAATGTTGGATTATCCGCCAACAACTGGATCTGGCTATAGATGCACTGCGATTGTGCCTGGATATTTATCAGGCCAACACCCAAGAGGTTCTGATGGAGTGGTTTCCAGAACAGTATGCTTTGTGTACTCAGGGAACACCTGCTGGACATCAACAACGATTCAAGTAAAAAACTGTGGAGACTACTTTGTTTATAAGCTCAATGCACTGACCAGTAGCTACTATTTACGGTATTGTGGGAGTGGCGAAGTGGGTGAGTACTGATTATCAAACATGCATACTTGTATCATCTCTTCTATTAGACTTCAGATGTCAATAACTAGGTTTACAGGCGCTTTTCACGTCTACTGTTTTCCATTCCACCAGTAACAAATATATCATAGGCCAGTGTTCCCCAACCGGTGAGCCACGACGCGCCCATGCCCCCGAGACAATGTCACGTGTGCTATAGAGTAACTGTACACTTTCTCTAGTTTTTATACAATACTCTTAATTATTTGCCAATTTGGATATGTTGTTACAGTTTTGCACAACTTATATGTGCAAACAAGGCTTTTCATCTTTAGTGCTAATAAAAAGTATCTAAACAGATTATTACATTATTACCAATCAAAAACAAACACAAATGTCCTATTGAAGTACAAGCATAAATTACATTGTTTTTGCACTTCTTGTATTTTCAGTTGCATTTATTGTTGCATGTGCTGGCGAACTTAACAAGTTCTTTAAGTGTGCCGTGATTTGAAAAAGGTTGCGGAGCATTGGTAAAGATGAATTCAGTGGCGCCCTTACATTTTTACGGGGGGAGGCCGGGTGCAAAAGTGCGCAACTAAAGCTTTAAAATTCCCAGCAATCAGGGGGGTACGTCAGGTATTTTCCGACAGGTTGCTCACTCTTCCAATGAGGGACAGATAGTATTGAAAGAGTGCTAGAATTGCACAAGGAACTCAGATGAAGAGGCCTTTAGCGCCCATCGGGGGCTAGTATGCTCCGAAGATAGGAAAAATGAACTTCCCAGCCCCCTTCCAGCATCTCCTCCGCCAGCAGTATTTATAGTACCCTGATATGTAGGAATTGTAGCAATAATGCTGGATCATGTTCCTACACGGGTATCCTTTTGATATTCAGCAACACCTAGCATCTATGATCCTTCATATAGGAACATGGCCTCACATGAATGGACAGTTACTTTGAGTTCCGTTATCAGCAAGAAGTGTATTTTGTGGCGCGTATTTGGCCCAAAACATCTTAACAGTTTAGAGCAACACAAGGAATATATGAATCCATAAAAATGAGCGAGTTCCACTGACCCGATGTTTCTGTCGAGGGAGATTGCTGATCATGTTCTCCGAACAGCTGTGGTACAACAAAGATCAGACATCATATCTTCAACCCTCTCGCTAAGTAGAAGCTTTTTAAGTCGCTTTTGGGAATTCTGGTATTGTTGTTTGGCGTCAACATCCAGTATTTGCTTCTGCTGTTGCAATTTTTATATCTGGTACGAGACAGAGAAAAGATTACTTTCCAGAGGACGAGCCTTGTAGCCAGGGACGCCGGAGAAGGGGGCGCGGGGGGCAAGCGCCCCTCCTGCTCTTTGATAGGAGGGGCAAGAGGTTCAAGTGTGCCCTTCTTATGCTGGTGTACTGATTTAATTTTTTCAAATTTTCTGTTTACATATGTTCTTCTATCAGGCTCGATCTCCTTTTATCCTCAGAATTCCATGACTTGTCATGAAATGCAACAATGGTTGGAAGCATATGTTTGTCAAAAGTTATCCTTAAGTTCAAATTCTGACGTCATTATGACGTCATAATCAGTACAAGTGCCTTTTTCGAAACTTCTGCCGCCCCTGTCCTATTATTACATTATCATTATTATTACATTTATCATTTATTTGTTAATACAGGTCAATTAAAGTGGCAGTACACGTAGTGCCAATGTGTACCTGCTCTTTAAATAAAATGAATAAATAATTAAATAGATAAATGAATAGCATAACAATGTGTATAAATATATACCAAAAAATAACTTACAATATATTTGGTAGGGCTTGAAAACACAAGGAAATAAAACATAAAATAGCCACTAGAAATAAAAGTAATCCACATTTTTATTTGTCCCAACTGCAGTCTCTTTTTCATAGCAGATATTTTCAAGCCGGCTTCTTTTCAATTTCTTCTTTAAGTTGTCTATTTTGGTAATGCTTCGTACTTCAGATGGTAAATTATTCCATGTCAAATGCCCACGATACCTGATAGAATTCCTTCCGTGCTCTTAGTTTGGTCTTGGAAGTTCAAAACTGTTTACGGCTCTCGTCTTGATGGCTGTCTTCCTCTTGAAGATTTCTTTAATGTCCTTAGGACAATCCCCATAAAAGACTTCATGCATAATTGATGCAACTCTTCTTTTATAAATGTAACTGAGTGGTTGCCTTCTCAAGTGCGTCATCAGTCGAAGACAAGTCATAAATGAATCTGGCAGCCCGTCTGTGTACAGCTTCTAGCTGCTCAAATTTTGATTTGCCGACAGTTCCCCACACAGCCATGCAGTAATTGACACCTGCAATAACTGATTTAAAATAGATTTCTTCCAAGACTTTTCTTCCAAAGAATCGCATCCTTTTTAGCTGACACAATTTTCCATTATAGTTTTGAACAATGTTCTTAATTTGTTTATCCCAGTTTAAACCTTTGTCAATTATAACACCAAGGCATTTTAAAGATTCTTTTAGATCAATCACTTTCTCACCCAAGGTACGCCTTTGAAGCGGTCCTATGAATGGCCGCTTAGTGATGAGCATTACCTCAGTTTTATCAGTGTTGATTGTTAATTTATTTGCAATGCACCATTGATGTATGATCTGCAGCATCTTGTTTAAACCTTCAATAACACGTTCCACATTCTCATGGACAAAATATCCTGTAGTATCGTCTGCATACATGAATAATTCTCCATATACAATCCTCTTTGGTAGGTCATTTACAAAGATTTTGACTAATTTCGGACCAAGAATTGATCCCTGTGGAACACCATACGTTATATCTTTCGTACAAGAAACTTGTCCATTTACTTCTGTATACTGTTCCCTTCCTGACAGATAATCTTCAATGATATTGTGTAAATTACCAGTAATTCCCATACCTTGCAATTTTTTCAAAAGGATGTTGTGGTTTACTGCATCAAAAGCCTTTCTTAGATCTATGAAAATTACGGCTACTGCCTTGCCATTGTCCAAGGATTCTTTCCACCTTTCACTTAAAAGGAGAAGGAGGTTTTCAGTAGATCGACCTTGTGAATAACCCCACTGCTTTTCGGTATACAGTGAGAACTTGTTTGCATGATCATCTATTGGCTTACAAATTTGTGATTCATAGAACTTGCTAATGATGCTAAGCATGGAAAGTGGCCTGTAGTTCTCCCTTTTTTTTAATCTCCCCTTTTTGGGACCACTTTAAGTTTACCTTTCTTCCAGGCTCTAGGCAATGTCTTATCCTCAACCAGATTGCTAAACATACATTGCAAGCTTTCAACCAGTGAGACACCAGCTAATTTGAGCTCCTTCGCTTTTATATTGTCAGGGCCTGAAGCTTTCTCTGGTTTGGTCTTTGCTAATTGTTGACTTAACAGTTCTGTGTCAATTTGAAAATCTGATATACAAGGAACCACCCTAGTTATTTGAGAGAATCCTTCATCAATATTTTCAGGAAGTTTATTTGCAAGATCCTCACCAACTCTGCTAAAGTACTGGTTTATCAATTCTGCTTTTAATTTGTCATTGGTCTGAATCTTTCCTTCATCATCACATATTGGTCCAATCCTATTATATATTTTCTTCCCTAGGACTCTTTTAACCGTTTACCAAAAATCCTTAGAGTTTGTTGCCTTTGCAAATTCTCCTTTCCAGTAATTGGCTTCAGCTTCCCTAAATTCCTTCTTTGCAAAGTTTCTGGCTTTTTTATACCTTTCATGATAGAGCTCATTTTTCTCTTCTTGCCACATCTTTAATAACCTATACCTTTTATTGAGGAGCTTCCTTAAATCAGTTGTCATCCAGGTTAGGGAGTCTCTTCTAATCTTTGCCTTTCTTGTTCCCACATATTCATTTATCACACTTTTGTACAACAGCTCCCATGAGTTCAGTTTATCATCAACCTCATCAAATACAGAACTAACCCACCACGGCGTATTTTCAAGTGTATCACGTAAAGCAGTGAAGTTTGTATTTCTATAATTTTTTACTTCCCTCAACTGTGGCCTTTTCCTTTTATGCTTTAAGTTTATCACTGCATATACTAGCTTATGATCTGATATTCCTGGATCTATTCTTCCTGCTTTCACAATCTTTGACTCTTCTGATGTAATAATGATATCTATTAATGTTTCTGTTTTTTCTGTAATGCGGGTTGGATCGCTTATTACGTTCCTTAGACCGTATTTATCCATTGTCCTTTTTAGCCTCTTTCCCTGTAGTCCTAGCTCTGATGAGGTTTTTCTTTTCATAAGATCTGAATTTAAATCACCTATTATCAAAATATTTGTGCGTCTTTGCCATATCTTACACAAAACGTCATCAAATACATCATAAAAATTGACTTGATCTGGTGGCCTATAAGCAATGCATGACAAGACTCTTTGTGAGTTCAAAATTATTTCAAACCAGATGGTCTCTAACACTTCACTAGATTGGTATCTTTTTGGTATTATCTCTAAATCCTCAGGGTAGTATAATGTACAACCCCCTCCTCCTTTGCATAGTCTGTCTTCTCTCAGAATACAAAATCCTTTGATTGAGATCTTTTCTTTTTTTATTTGAGGTTTTAGGTGCGTCTCTGTTAGTCCAAGTACATATATATCACTGTTTCCAACAAGGAGCTTTATTTCATTTAACTTGCCTAAAAGGCCACAACAGTTTATGTGAGCAATTTTCAAGCAGCCCTTGCTACTTTTGAGTTCACTATTCAGAATATCATAAAGTGAAGATTCATCAGAAGCAATAGACGAGTCATGATCACCTGATTTTGCATTTCCTGTCTCAAAGCTTTGATCACCTCTGATTGCTCCACTCCTGTCAGTTTGGCAGGCTATTACCGACATTTGTTGATTTGTGCAACTAGAACATGTCCAATGAAACATTTGTGCCTCCACACACCTTTGATATTAACGTTTCCACATTTTTTACCAATATGGCAACTGCCCAGACTGCAACTGTCTACTATTATTCCGGCGTCCCTGCTTGTAGCACTGGCAGGTGACCAACCAAGTGTTTTCAAGAGGCCCACTACGTAAGGTCTCAGTCCCGAATCTCGTGTCCTTTTTGCTAAAAGAAGCTCAAAATGGTTGAAGTATTAATTACGACTGTTGCATTTTGCATAAAAATAGGTAAACACTGTTATAAGAAAGAAATTGTTTAAGGAGCACTACTATTTATAGGCCTATTGATGTACAAAACCAAAAGTAATGACTAAATGTCCATTCATGTTTCCATATGAATAAAGAAAGGAAAGAGGAAAAGAGAACGGGATCTGTGGCAAAGCCCCAGAAAATGCCCCCGCACCCCCCTAATTGTTTGTGCATTATATTACATATTTCCCAAGGGCGTGTTTATTGTTCTGTGTGGTGTGGTTGAGTTGGTCTTAAAGAATGCAATGTTTTTTGCATTTGATATTAAGATTTTGAAAAACAGCGTGATGATGTTTTGAACTTCGATAAATTCTGTGTGGAAAAATTTGAGAGGTACTTAGTAAACGACTTCTAGAGTCGTAGTTTCAAACGTTGAAAAACCAATTTGTCTAAGCAAAAAACCATTTCGTTGGAAGATTAAATCAGCTCGTGTCATGTTCTTATTTTCAAATCTTCACAGAAAATAACTACCCATGCAAATATTACCAACTACTGACGGAAGACACAAGAATTGCTTCATATCGGAGGCAAGTAAATAATCAGTGCGACAGATACATGAATGGATGGTACAGATTTTGGGGTAACGCTGGAAATAGAATGCTTGAAAAATGCCCAAAAGTAGATGATCAACTGGTGTTCTACTGTGGTGCATACTATCATGGATGGCTCAATACGACCAATCCACTGCCATTGGATGGAACAGTTGACAGGACAATGTGCTTCTCAGACATAACAACTTGCAATTGTAAAAAAAGCATTTCAAAAACAATTCAAATGAGAAACTGTGGAAATTATTTTGTGTACAAGTTGAATGACCTTAGTGATATATGCAAAAGAGATTTGGCAAATAATGCTCGCTATTGTGGAATGAGAGGTAAGTCCATATTCTGTCTACTTGCAATCTTACAATTAGAGTTTCTGGGGCGGGGTGCAACCCTCTTTGCTGAATTCCTCTAAAAAGTTAACAATTCATGACTGTACCACATTACAAGACGATTGACAGGACGGAACTGTATGAGTGTAAAACTATAGTATAAAACTTAGTACTATATCGCTGCCTACAATAGGTACTAATAACTAATCTAGCATCAAAGGATCTTTAGGAGAAATAAGGTATAGTGTGTTGAAAATATATGGCAGTCACCTCTGAGAGCATTTACTAAAATCATTTTTTTAACCAGATATTTATGACTAGTTGTTTGGTTAGAGAAAGATCTTACTAAAATTAAACCCTCGGCTAGACCTGTTTTTCGTGTTCATTATCCAATAGCATTTTCATACACAGAGTACATTGAGGGGGGGGCGTTCTTTTAACCCCACGTCTTTGCATCAGCATACTTCTGGTCATTTATTACTCAAATGTGGCTTGGTATCAACAACTTGAATCTTCACACATGTGAGATTAATTTTGCCAACGAGTGATGGAATTGAAGATATGGATACACTCTTTGCTGCTCTGCCCTTCCTTTATATCCAAAGACAAAACTGCTGAGCTAGTACGACCATCTGTCAATATAACCGATCCTTCAAATGATACTCTGATGCACCTCTTGCAATATGGAATTTCGAATTAACTATACATGTCTTTTTTGTAAGAAACAAACTCTCTGACTTCAGCCAGGATGTTTCTTAATAATACGTCAAATTCAGCCTGAAATGTTTCTTAAATGTTTCTTAAATTTAAAGACTTCCAGCAAAAATAACAACCTAGACTAGGCAACTGTGAGTCAAGAAAGAGGATGTTCAGACTTTATGAGGCATGTATTGGATGTTAATTCTATTTTCTTTCTGGTTTGATAAAAAATGTACGTATAAAAACAGTTTTTTCAAGTTATTATTTGCAGCCCAAGCTGCCTATGTTTCTTAAGAGTTTCTTAATTTTTGCCTAATTTCAGCCTCATGTTTCTTATAGACATGTTGCTTATAGAAAAATGTGTACATTTCATTCACAACAAAAGTCGGTTTGGTTATTTTTCTCTCTAAAAATTTTGTCTCCTATCAATCAACTTTCATAATATTAGACTGCACGGGGCGCAAGTGCTTGTAGTGTATGTAATTTTGACTTTTAACAGCTCCGAAGCCTGTTTAATAATTTTTTTCTCGCTTGAAATCCCTAATAATAGTTATGACTAAACTATTTTTCCTGATCTATCAATCCAGAAGTTTTCGGCTTTGCTTTATTAATCAGGGTCAACACAGCACGCAAGGGTCCTTCACCTCCCTCTGTCTTGTGTGTCCGTCTCCTTGGCACCTAACTCTCTCATATCCTCTCTGGTGTTATCCATGTACCACATCTGTGGTCCATCCCTTCTCTTCTTTCCTGGTGGCACCATTGCCAGCATCTTTTGTCCTTGATATATCTTCTCCCTTCTCCCACAACCAAGCCTCCTTGTCACCAGTCTCCTTCGTAACATATGTAAAGTTTAGTTTTGTTTTCTTATTACTTTGTTTGTTTCCTTATTGTTCTCTTTTCTTTTAATTTTGTTGTGTTGTCTTACAGCATTGGCTATGGGGGTAATCAGCGTCTATTTTGCCCCCCATGTTATCGTTTTCTTGGTGTATATATGCAGTACGATGTTTTGTAATAGATGCTAAGGATAGAAGAGAGTTTTTGATAGCATTTTCATTTAGTGAGCGCATTCATGAACAGTGAATTTGGTTTGTCATCATTTTTTTGTCTTGAGAGGAACACGCAATCAATCGATGACTCAAAATTGCATTAATTTGGTATTTAATTTCTTCACCTTGCTAGGTTCCTTCTGTTTAGTGAAAGCCATCATATTCGTCACCAAATCTTCTATCTATAAAAGCTGCAAGCTTTGCACGTAAAATGCCAAAGAATGGCTTCATATAACTGCATCCACAAGCGTAGGAGAGGTGGGAGCAAGGGGAGGGGGCTCAAGCCTCCATTAATTCGGAAGAACTTTGCTACATTCAAACAACTTCCCTGAAAGAGCAACAGAAAATTCTGGCAACTTTTTTGACTGCTCTCCTGACGTAGTCATTCGGACAGGAATGTTGAATGTGAGGGGGCTCAGCCCCCTAAATTTGAAGTACTCCTACGCCTAAGACTGCATCCAGACGTTTTTATTGACATTCAAGGAAAATGTTGAGCTTGTCAGTTTTAGTCTGGTTTACATGGGAACTTTGGAATGGTTCTGTTAGAACCGTTCCGCATAGGTACGGATAAGCTTCCTGTTTACACGATGTCTTTGGACAGTTCTGGACAGAACCGTTCCTTTCCATGTATTCATGCATGGACAGTTCCAAAGGACAGCCTCTCTCTCCATTCATCAGGAGCGAGAAAAATCTTTGAAAACGTTTTCCCAGCATGCACTTGTTCTTCGAAGCCTTACTCAGCAATTTCTTCGCGATCAAATCATTGAGTTATTGTCAGCTATTGTCAGTCGAATTCCCCCTTGCCTCGTTTCTAAGTTTACCTGACGAGAACCGTTGTTGGTGTTTACACGAGAACTTTTTGGTTCGGTTCCATGCAGGACCTACTTTTTAGGTAGGCCTGTTCTGGTACGGCTAGCTGTTCTGTTTTGAACGGTTCCATCGGTTCCTGTGTAAACGTGAAGCCTATCCGTTCTATTTTGGTGCGGTCCCATGTGTAACTGTTCTCGTGTAAGCGGGGCTTTACTTGACCTCCTTTACAATGTTCTTCGTCAATAGATAAAGATGCATACCAAGTGACATGCAGTGCCAATTATATGCGCATTGATCTGGACAGACGATACTACAATTCATCATCGTACAAAAGCATTACTCTTATGAATCCACTATGTAAACATACGTTGTCATATGACTATATTTCACTTGGCTGCATACCAGGAGCCTGTGGATCAGAAATGAAAGAAACTGCAACAGAGATTGTTTACAATAACACTGTAACACTTAAGAAATATTTTGGAAAAAAGCAAGTTTTAAGAGATCCCGACGAAACGGTTCGTTTCCAGTGCTCATACAAAAGGGATGCTATTCTTCCCAGGGTGAAGTTATTCGATCCAGTTGGAGACATTTCAGTTACCGTGGGTGAGTAGCTACAATTTCCATCAATGTTTCACAATTCATTTTGAACACGTGTGTGCCGTAAATGCTTTGTGAACTAATAATGATTCGCTATCAACCGGAGTATGACCCGTAGACGGACCCAGAGTTGGCCGGAGTTGTAATTGTCCGGAGTTGGAACAGGAGCCGGAGTTGCGAACACAAAAACCGGAGCATGAGTAATGTTAAAGTACTTTCAGTTTTAAATTGAATTTTGCTTAACTTATGAAAAAGTAAGCAAAATTAGATTTAACACAAGTGTATTCACTCAAACTTCCGTAATACGTAAGTCGTTTGGTGAATTTTGGGAGCAAATTATTTCAGAGAACTTAGATATTGTTATTGCTTGCTTTGAACTGCGATCTTGCTTTTAACTCCGTAATTTGCATTCAAAAATGCAAGGAAAAGTTAGTTGAGATTTCAAATTTGATCAAACCACCTTTTGGCTTTTCCTTTTCGGATTGTGACGTTGCACTTGTAAGAAGTCAAGTAAAGCAAATTTGACTTCCAACACAATTCATGGTCACGTACATCTACAACAGCTTAATAAAACAGCAAAGATAAGAAAGTAAATGAAAAGAAAGTGCAAGCTATTTATGAAATATTTTGTTATAAACAAGCAAATTTGGTCTACAAGAAATCAGAAAGCTAAATAGTCTCACACTGTGAAACAAGATATATATTATATATATATATATATATATATATATATATATATATATATATATATATATATATATATATATATATATATATATATATATATATATATATATATATATATATATATATATATATATATTTAACCGAAATTTCTCAATATAATAATGGACAGCTTTTCCATATATGTGGGAAAGGCCTAATTTGAATAAGCAGTTACAGCATTACAACGTTTCGCTGAGTTTTTAGCGTTCCGTCTCTTTTCGTTGCTTTCGTTCGTCTTTTCCTTTAATATACTTGATTGATAGTGTTATATATATATATATATATATATATATATATATATAATGTGCTGTAAAGAAGCTGCAGTTAAACAGGAGTCGGAGTTCAAAAGTTGCACTTCAACAGGAGCAGGATCAGGAGTTAATTTTTTCGGAGCAGGATTGGATTCGGTGTAAAAAGTTTTGGACTCCGATCACCTCTGGTATGGTGTTCAAAATATCTATGTCCTTTGTGCTTTGGATAAATCTTCTTCTTACACTAGCATCATAGCCATGTCTTAAGCAATTAGATTCAAATGTTTTGTTTCTCGTAACATACATTATGAACTGGTGTTTATCGTAGTTACTTTGTGTGACTTTCACTTGGGATAGTCTACTAGCATTTCATTTCACTACATTATCATTTCTTTGTCTACATGTTTTTAATCCATCTTCTGGTACGATAGTATCCCATCTGGAATGCTGGTGGGGGCCTGTGATCGTTAAAGTGCACTATCATTAAATCCCCGAATCGCTGATCACAGATTGATAGCTCATGAATCGTACCAGTCGTCTTAGCATCTTTCCTCCGTGCATTTACTGCATTATATACCATTTCCTGTTGCTGAGACTATTTCATTATTTCCTATCTTTACACTTATATTGCTCTTAGGTAATAGAGACCCAGTTCCCAATGACCTGCATCGCTGGGACCACCCTTTATTTCTTACTTTCCACTTTATATTGTTTCTAAACACACTACAACATAACGTCTTATACCGAAACACACTTTTATTGCTTTTAGAGAATTTTGGAAAGTTTTCGTTCCATTTCAACACGTACAGGACAAATCAGTTCAGCGATCCAGTCAAGAACTTTCCATTAAAGCTGAAATTGAGAGATTGGTTGTATTTTGAGGTCAATGCAACAGTAGAGGACAGCAGTTTAACACTGTTAATTGACGAATGCTACTCTACACCAACGATGATTCCTGAAGATCCTACAAAATATCACCTAATCAAGGACAGGTAAAACAAGATTTTTAGCTATTTTCGTATGCAAGATTTGCTTTTCTTTTTAGCAATACATTTATCGTAGCTTGCTTTTAGTGCCTAGGGGTGTCAAGTGAGCAAGCATGATGCGCAAAACCGAACACAATTAACAAACGCAAATTACTTGGTCATAACAAGTCGCCAATTCACCCAGGACTGAAATCTGTTTGTATTCACATGGTTGTGGCTACAAGCCATTTTCTGCATTATAAATCAAAACTTATCTTGCATCAATTAATTTAGATATTTGTACTGGAATAAAATATTTCTTTTATGAAGTTCAATATAAACATATTAAATCTCTGTCATTGCGAACAGAAAATATTTGAATCTTTGAGCTCTGTTTCATTAATTGTAGATCAGTGTTATCGTTACTGAATTAGGATTGGCCTAAGTTTAGCTTACTCTAAAGTACTGTGACAGAATGCAGACAGCTAACAAACAACGGAATATAAAGAGAACCGAAAAAACCCAAGCCGGGGGTGACTACCCTACATTACCCTCCCCCTATAGCGAATAATCATCTACACTAATATAAAATTCGAATAATGTACTTAAAAATGAACTGTTTCCCACGGGATAGCTCCCGGGATGTATTGTGCTCGTCT
>OLMO02000302.1:15526699-15648405 GCA_900291935.2 Cassiopea xamachana
GCTTTCACTCGCGTTTAATGCGAAAATGAGTTCTGGCAATAGTTTACGCCACTGGGTTTGTTGCATTTTTCGATTGAGTAAAACAGCACGTAATGTTTCTTTAACTGTCCGTATATTCCTTTCGGCAAATCCATTGCCTTGGCTATGGTATGCCGAAGATCTCCTTTTTCAATACCTAGAGTGGTGCAAATGTCGCGCATTAGTTGCCCATCAACATTGGATCCTTGATCCGTCAATAAATATGATGGAGTTCCATGTATATACACCCAGTTTTTTAGAAAGGCATCTGCAATGACTGGTGCAGTTTGATCTTTGAGTGATATAGCTTGAATGAACTTTGAAAATGTATCTCCGATAAGAAGTATGTATTGATAGCCATGGCCGTCTTTGGGCAGATATCCGATATCTAGCGATACAAGCTGCATTGGTGCGGTTGGTACGAACATCGGTACAAGGGGTGCCTTTGGGGGGCGAGAATCTGTTTTTGTCTTTTGGCATGTGACGCAACCTTGAATAAACGAACGGATATAATTAAACATGTTCGGCCAGTAAAACCTCTTGTTCAAAAGAGAATACACCTTTTCTGTTCCAAAATGCGAAGGATTATGGTATGCTGAAACAATAACTTTCCGTAGTTTTGGTGGAATAACGGGGCGACCCGATTTTGTAAGCAACCCATTTTCGATTCGCAGTTGTTTTTGAATTCGTTTGAGCCGGCCGATTAAAATGGTGTCACCTGACGATATACGCTTGATTGCATTGCTCATTACTGGATCATCATTTTGTTCTTCTTTTAGCTGTGATTGAAAATGATCAAAATTAGCAAAATTTGCATAAACTTTGCTTTCAAATTAGATTCTGGTTGATTTTCGTCTGCAGCGCTATTTCGAGATAAGGTATCAGCCTTGACATTGAGTGAACCACGGATATACTTTACAAGGTAATCAAATTCTTCTAATTCGGTTATCCAACGCCCGAACTTCCCTCGAGGGTCTTTTTGTGATCTTAGATGTACTAGCGGGTTATGATCGGAGTTTAGGATAAAACGTGTTCCGTTTAAATAAACGTTCCAATGTCTAACAGCCAATACGAGTGCGAATGCTTCTTTTGATGTTGCAGACCAATTTTGCTGGGATTTACTCAAAGCTGTGGAAAAATATGCGATTGGGTGTAACTTGTTATCATTTGAGACTTGTGATAGTACTCCACCAACTGCATAGTTGCTTGCGTCCACTTCAACAATGAATTCTTTATTGAGGCATGGGAACGTTAGTACCAGTTCAGATGTTAACTGCTTCTTTAAATTGGTGAATGCATTTTCACATGCATTGTTCCATGAAAATGGTACATTGTCGCTCGTTAGCTTGTTTAACGGCTGGCAAATTCGAGAAAAACCGGGTATAAAATCACGATAAAACCCAGAAAGTCCCAAAAACCCTTTCAATTCTTTCTTATTCGAAGGTCGCTGGAGCTCATCAATTGCTTTAGTTAATCTCGATTGTGGTCTGATTCCATCTGGAGAAAGTTGAAAGCTGAGGAAATCAACCTTATGACTTGCAAACACGCATTTGGATAGTTTGAGTGAGATACCATATAATCTAAAAGACGAAAAACTTGCTCAATATTTTTGACATGTCCGTCAAAGGAATTGCTGAAAATGACAACGTCATCCATGTAAGCCAGTATTCTGTCGGAAGGTAGTCCAGCCAGATTAATATCAATCATGCGTTGATATGACGCACCTGCATTGCACAACCCATAAGGTGTTATGTTAAACTCGAATTTGCCTCCTAATGCGGAAAAAACCGTCTTTTCTTTGTCTTGTTCGCTCAATGGCATAGACCAATATGCCGATGCGGCATCTAGAGTTGTCCAGTATTGGGCACTATGCATTTTGTCTATCACGTCTCTTATGTGCGGCAATGGATACGAATCTTTTTTTGTAACTTCATTTAAGCCTCTAAAGTCGCAAACAAATTGCGTTGAGTTGTCTTTCTTCTTAACTAAGATGATCGGGGCATTCCATGGTGAAGAAGATGGTCTAATAATATCGTTTTCTAGCATTTCCTGTATTTGGTCATTTATTTCATCTGTCAGGGCGTGCGGAATTCGATATGGCTTATGGTTCACGGGCTGAGCATTTTCGGTTATTATATGGTGCTCCATATTCTTTACCAAGGTTGGCTTGCGTGGGTTTCAAGCAAAAATGTCGCCGTAACTTGTAATCAATGCTAACAGTCGGTTTCGTTCATCATTTGTAAGATTTTTGCCGAGTGTACTGTTCTGACGTATATCAATACCATCATTGATGTCATTCGCAACAGCAACCATTGCATTTATTTGATTCAGATTTCCAACCTGTTGTCGAGAATGTAATTTAATAGGGTCATTGTTGACATTCAGTACTTTGATTTGAAACATACCTTCAATATTGGGTATGACACGACAATGTGTAGTATATACTCCAGAAATTCCCTTGATTGACATTGGTGCAAAGTCTGCAGTTACCAACGAATATGATCGATTGCAATGGACAGTTACAACGCTTTCAGAACGTCCGGGAATTAACACTGTATCGGTAATTTTTACTCGTTCCTTATCTGGTAATGATATTCCTGAATACCAAGAGTTGCCAATTTTGATTTTATTTGCCTTGAAATCAAATTCGATCTTCTGAAATTTTGACAAGAAATCTCTTCCCAATATTACAGTTTTGTAAGATTTTGAGTTGAGTACTTTCATTGTTTGGTGCACTGTTTCTCCTTTTAGAGTAATGCGAATATTAGCCAAACCAATGATATTCATGTCATTACCTGAAGCTTCAATCACCTTACACTTTTCTTGATTCGAATCCATTTCTAAACCGAGAATTTGGAGCGTGCCCAAATCGATAATAGAGCAACTGGCTCCTGTATCTATAAGGGAATTTATGGGTTTATTTTCGAATTTTAGCTTTAAAACTGACGAGAAATTGTTTGTACCATATAGTCATTGATAATTTGGACAGACCCTCTCCCATGCATCGTGGCCTCTCCCCCACAAGCTTGACAAAATCGTGTGGGACAATTTCGGACCAGGTGTTCAGGGCTCTGACATGCACGACATTTCAGCTGTTGACTTTCCTTTGCAGGTCCAGGGCTGTTTCGCTTGAACCCCCTGTTACCCGTTCTGTTGAAGCGAGGAGCAAATTGGCCTCTTCTCTGGTTGCTGTATGGTCTGTTGCCCATAAAACGAGCGCTGTTGACGTCCTCCTGACCCCCGTGTGCACCCAGTGATGCGTCTTTCATTTTCTCAACTACTTTTGCGGCTATTGTTTCTATCATTTCATTGTCATGGTTTGTTTGCTGAGTGTTGACATTTGAGCATTTATCTTTAATGTCCGCAAAGGAAGTCACTCCGGCAAGTTGTAACCTTGTGGTTTCACCTGCTAATTCTTTGATATTGGCCTCTGCAAATGTCAATTGAGATTTTAAAGCACTTTGCATCTTTGGATGCACGCCACGCATAAAATAATCCTTGGCGATTGTTTGTCTGGTATCCTCATTGAATGTTGGATATGCTAAATTTACCAATTGTAATATCTTGTAGCAGTACGTCATTGCTGATTCATTTGGTTGGCGTTTGCGATTATTCAGCTCATTTATATCAATTTCTCTGTTCAACTTTCCTTTTTCGAATGCATTGCAAAGCTCGGATTCAATTTTTGCTGCATCTTTCTTATCTGCATCAGACAACCTCATATACACATCAAACGCTCTTCCCTCCAGTTTACTGGCTAGATTTTGAGCGGCCTTCTCGCCAGTGTACCCTTTCAACGACGAATGCAGTCTTGTCTTTTCTAAAAATGCTTTCACGTCTCCTGATCCGTCGAAATGTTTTAATTTCCATCACGATGAGAATATTCTGTCACAGTAATGTTATCGTTACTGAATTAGGATTGGCCTAAGTTTAGCTTACTCTAAAGTACTGTGACAGAATGCAGACAGCTAACAAACAACGGAATATATAGAAAACCGAAAAAACCCAAGCCGGGGGTGACTACCCTACATCAGAAGATGTTATAATCACATGTTCATAACATTGTTTAGTTAATCTGCGAGTCAAAGCAGCTAATAATTACTTTGAAAACTAACGTTTATTAACCAGGTTTATATTTAGCTTGAAAATCTTAAACCATTGAGTTTTTTATTACTAATATCATTGTACCATAGTAAGAACTTTTCATGCAATATATAAAACTTCCTTGTCATTTCTTCTGCCCTCGCTATTTGCAAATAAAATCTAGATGTATTTTGTGAATTTGACATCTACTTTGGTCATTTCATTTAGATGCCCCGTTGATGTAACAACAAGTTTTATCCCCGCCACTGGATTAAAACGACGTTTCAGCATGCAAGTGTTCAGATACGAAAATACAACAACTGTTTACATTCATTGTCTTGTTTTCCTTTGTCGAAAAAATTCAACTGATTCAAGATGCAAGAGTAGCTGCAGTGACATCAAAATCAACAGCAGGAAGAGAAGAGACCTCGAGGACAATGGAAATGACCAACGTACTGGATTCTATAAGTTGGATTCTGGCAATATTTTGCTTGATGTTCCGGTACCTTCTCCGAAGAAGGAAGGTATGTGTAAATTAGTTTTTTTCCTCTAAATGAGTGAGGATGGGCTTGATGCTCCAGCAGTTTCAGAAGTGCAAGTAAGAGATCTTTTCATCGTTGTTGCTGCTACGTGGGTAAGGTTTTTCGTACGTGGGTAAGGGTTTTCGTACGTGGTTAAGGGTTTTCGTACGTGGTTAAGGGTTTTCGTACGTGGTTAAGGGTTTTCGTACGTGGGTAAGGGTTTTCGTAGTAAGATGAAAGAAAACATTCGCATTACATTGCCGCGTTTTGAGTGAGGGGATTGTACTGTGGTGTTGAGATTTCTGACCACCTCAAAAGAAATAATGGATCGAATAAATAAGTCCAAAGAATAAATGTAAATACAGTCGACTCTTGATAGTACAAATCCCTGAAATAACGAACATCTAGATTTTACGAACCGAATTCCATTTCCCTTCGTTTTACTCTAGTAAAAGTCTTGTAAAAATTCTCTATAGAGTGCATCTTCGGTGTATTAAACTCTAGGTGTTACGAACAAAATGTTGTCTCCCTTCAATAAAATGACTCGATATATCGAAATCAAAGTGCTATTATATAAGTTTACAACCGACTCTGGTGACCTGCATAAATATAATGCATTTCAAGCATTGATACTTTTATTGTGAACTGTATTTCTCATAGGACCCACTCCCATCAGTACAACTACCATTCTGATGTTCGGAGGTCTAGCTGGTCTCGTTCTCATTCTGATAATCATTGTGATTATTTTGGTGTTGAGAAGGCGCGCTCCTCCACCATCAGATGGGAAGTACAACAAAGAAATTGGAATGGATAACGTTGGAAGGGATGCGACTGAATATCCACCTATGAAAGAGAAAGGAGGCATAGTTGCATAGCAACAATTCGTCAGTGTTTTGAACCCATCATTAGGGACTTTTGTAGTTTGTAGTTCCATATGTATAAGGAAGAAATAGTAGTGCTCTTCCTACTGGTTTTATCTTTATTATGGAAGTGTAACCTATGTAGCTTAGTTGTCTTTTGCATATTGTAAATATTGGTAAAGAGCATACAGTGGTGTAACCCAGACGGGCGCACTTTCTGCTAAGCACCAAACAGGCAATGTCACAGTTACAACATTGCCACGCCAAGCTATATTCTCTTCAATGGCAACCAAGTGGTCAAGCAATGAATAGTCAAATGACTCTCTTAGTTATTTCAAGCACACGATAATGCCACTGAACAAATTTTCCAGAGGCATTAACAATTGTGAAGACATTATTCAGTTGGTAGAAGGCTGCAAACTTAATCTAATACATGTCATAATGAAAACCTCAGTATCTAGGGGCTTATGCTTTAATCTCTCTTTTGATAACATAATTCTGTGTAAGTTGTGTATTTACATATAGGTTCAGAAGTGACCTTTTGACCTCGTAGGGAACATTAATTTTGTACGAGTGTGTACATTCTAAACATTGATCATGACACAACGCTTCTTCTCCCGCCATATTCACAAATGTGCGACTGTGATTGGTATGTTCATGATTAATATATCTAGCAACTGTATTTTCTCATCGCTGTCTTGCACTTGTTTTTAAATTACATTGTAAGCATGCCAAGAATGTGCTCCTTTACTACGAAGAGAACGAAAAGGACATTAAATATCCTTGTATTGGTAGAGAATCATACCAAAGGCCACTTAATGTGGAGACCATGGCCATATACTAAACTCACTTTAAGCACTTTAGCTAACCTGCACTCACTTCTTCTCATGTTAAGCTTAAATGAAACATGCTTATATCTCGTTGCTGTGTTAATTAAGTATACTCAACCAAAGCAAATTTGATGTTTCTCAAGGATCTCAACTGCAGCCATTCGTTTTAAATATCAATATTTCAGCTATTTTTGAAGGAAATCATGTATTTCATTACATTATGCGTGAAAATCTTTGCTCAGTATGCAAACTTCCATCAGCGAAATCTGAAGTAGAAGAGATGGTACATCTAAGTTGTGGGGTGGGCCGATGCGTACTTTCTCAGATGATAGCACAATATTTTCTTATCTACTTATTCAAGGGTGTCAAAAGAGAAGTGCAAGTCAGCTATAGCCCCAAGTGTTGGAAAATCAGGTTTGCTGGAGAAGTTTTTGGAACGTATGTGGTTAAATATATCCAGAAGTTTTTGAACACGACGATAATAAGAGACATGGTTGCATTAATTACGACATTTCCAATTTCGACATTTCCAATTATTTAGACATAACCATGACAAGTCAAGACGTTTTGGACCCTTATTCCAGGGATCCATCATCAGTGTAATAGACTAACACGAAATTAAAATTTATACAAAAGTAAATGATAAACAAAAAAATGGGGAAGCCTAGGGAAAACCAACTAAAGGCTAAATCAATAAACCAAAACAATGGGAAGAGTAGACCATGAAATCCATGGTCAAATTATAGGGTAATTAAATAAATTAACCTTTTAGCAACCGTTGATTGGGTAATAGCCCTACCCGCTGTAACAAGCATTTGCTGGGGTTTTGAATATTTGATATCTCTACCTTTGACATTCCTGCTCAATTTCGCCCATATTGTTTTACTGACCCTTGGAGCGGCAAGTTTCTTGCAGTTCTCTGGCTTCAGATGTTTTTCCTGCTTTTCTGTGAGCTTATTTGCGGTCAATTTTACATGCCATCTTTTCTCAATAATCTGAGCCAATTTATCGGGTAAGGCATCACAAGTTTCCTCTTCCCCTTCAAATAGCTTTGTTATCTTGTCAAGCAGCGTTTTGTCTTCATCCATCACGTGTTTGTCATTAGGCCTAGTCAACAGTGCTTCACTTTCCGAATCCTCTCCTGATTCAGGAGCTGGATTTGTAATAGCCATACTTTCAGTTGACGAGTATGTGGCCTTGGGCTCGGAAGACCTTCTAGGCTTCTTTGCAGCTTCTGCAGAGCCTGACGTAGGCAAGTGAAATCATTTGAGTGATTCACCCACTGCTTTCATGTTATCATTCAGAGCAGTCTGAAGGGTAATAATTAGTAAAACTACTGCAAAGAAGGATTTCATTCTCTCAAAATCATTCCAGAGAAACAATTACTTCAAGCAGGCAGCAAATAAGGTTTTTTAGGGCAGGGCTACCCACAACAGAACCAAAACCCACAGAGGACAAGGCATTGGAGAAAACCAGGCTCACTAGGAAGAGGGGGGAGAATGATGCACAACAACTCCCCGTAATAACCATGGAAACAAACCACACAATTTTAAGGGCTTTGGAAGTAAGTAATTGTGATCAACAGTATTTGGATGTTTTAAAATACTTGGAGGATAGACAATAAAATTTTGAAGGCGATTGTATTTCCTCATGCTTGCCTTTATGGAAAAATCTTACTACAGATCCGGAGATACTTCAGATGGTTACTGGCTTGAAGATTGAATTTGTTACAACCCCTTTTCAAACGCACAACCCGTCCTCTACTAGTAGAATTGCACATCTACTAGTAGGAGAGTCATAAACGCTGCTCCTAAAGAACTAGGTGACTACATTTCTCCAATTTTCCTTGCTTCCAAGAGAGATGGTACATTTAGAATGGTCTTAAATCTGAAATCTTTGAATACATTTGTCACATATCACCATTTTACAATGGACACTGTTTGGACAGCAATAAATATGATGAAACTGAATAGTCTCATGGCATCAATTGAATTGAAGGATGCCTATTACTCCGTACCAATTTGCCAAGACCACCAAAAATTCTTAAAATTTAGTTGGAAGGGCCAATATTGTAAATTTACAACATTGCCTAACGGCCTTACTCTTTGGCCTCGCAAATTTACTAAGCTGTTGAAGCCAGTATATACTTACTTGCGTAGTTTAGGACATTTGTCAGTAGCATACATAGATGATTCATATTTACAAGGAGACACATTTGAAGAGTTTCTCCAAAATACAATAGACACCATACAAATATTTGATAAATTAGAGTTTATTGTTCACCCTAAAAAAATCGGTTTTTAAACCAGTGCAAAGTATCACTCTTCTTGGCTTTGTTGTAGACTCAGTAAAAATGAGAGTATACTTGACTTCAGCTAGGGCTGCCAGCATAAGTAATGCATGCAGTAGTCTACTGAAGAATCAAAAACCATCGAAAAGGAACTGGCAAAAGTAATAGGGCTCATCATAGCCAGCTTTCCAGCAGTCATGCTGGGCACACTTCATTATCATGCCTTGGAATTGGGGTGAGTGGCCAAGCGGCCCAGCCAGTTCCATTAGCTTATCTTAAGTTAAGCACGGCTATGTACGGTCAGAAACTGGATGGGCGACATCAAGATGAACGACCAAAACAGCTCACTCCGCCGTCCTCCGGAAAGGACGTTAAACTAGAGGTCCCATGCCTGGATGCGGCATGCATAGTAGGCCTAAATTAGCTGAATAAGCTAGTTATAACAGCCTACTCAAAATAAAGTAAACAACAGCAATAACAACAGCAAAAAGACATGGATAAAACAATGGCACTGACAATTTCAAAAGGAGATTTTGAACAACCGGCTTACATATCTGAGAGTGCAATAAAAAAGATTCATTGGTGGGTTAATAATGTTTTTCATGCTTACAATGAAATTTCACATGGAAACCCACACATTGCAGTCACGTGATGCTTCAAAAACTGGGTAGGGAGGTGAATGTAGGGGGCAATAAACAGGAGGAAATTGGACTCCACAAGAAGCTTTATCCCAAATAAATATTCTGGAAATATTGGCAGCCTACTTTGGGTTAACATCCTTTTCTACCATAATATCTAGTAAATATGTAGAGCTCATGGTTGATAACACAACAGTGGTCTCTTGCTTCAATGAAATGGGTACCAGTCACTCTAGGAAATTGAATGAATTCACACAAGAAATTTGGCAGTTTTGTCTTAACCATAATTTGTGGATCGCTACTGTTCATATTGTCAGAAACTAGCTCAGTTAGCCTAGTCTCCGACTGGGTAGAATTGTGCGGAGAAAAAGCAAGTAGATTTGCTTTAGAGGAATGCATTCACGATAATAGAATCGACTACCAACTGACATCACGATTCCTTGAGCTAGAGTTGATTTTGACAGTAGTTCGCCATCTACAACCATATGTGCGCTCTGCACATTTCCTACCCTATAGTTACATCTTACTCGCTTTTATACAATTTCTGAAAGTATTTCTAGATATACACGTAATTCGTTATACAAGTAGAATCGACGGATGTGGTCGAATTCCGGTTGGTCATTAGTATATATATTAAAAAGAGTAGGGTCGAGCACTGACCCTTGTGGTAGGGTCCTACTTCCTGAGCGGATGGAAAGCTTCTTTGATGGTATAAACTTTAAATGCGGAATTGCATTCATTTAGGCCATCCACGTGTAGACATGAGGTTGGAAATCATATTCTAGTCTCTTTAGACTGGATTTCATGCAGTTTGCTTCTTACAGTAATTTTTTGTATACATCGAATAAAACGTCAATCTCAGTCGAAAGTATGTACTGCGAATGGCTTCTTGAGTTTTTATCTTGGAAGCCGTGAGTCAGTAGATCTGTGGTTGGTTGATGTTTCTGCCGTGGCTGTAAGCCAGTCAAAGCCATTATAAGTCTATGCAAGTAGGTCTTTACAATCCTACTTGTAATGGACCTGAGAAATTTTTCCGCACTGATGACAACTGTGAAGGAAATAAAGACCATTCATGGCATCGACTGACTTACGGCCACGGCAGAAGAATCCATCGACCACTGAACAACAACTTGACGGCCTCGAAGATAAAAATGCAAGAAGCAGTAAGCTTACAAATATTGTCCACATGCTAACCGAAAACATTGGCCTATTGTTATGAATTCTTTTTTAATAAACTGTGGGGGTCTTAGAGAGGGTTTCAAAGCGTCACTACCTGTGAGGCATAGTGAGAACTCAATCATTATAACACAATTTGTTGTTCTATACTTTTCTCCATTTTAGCTGTTGAATTTGTCTCGTGAGTGTTGTTTCCCTTCCAAGAAACTGTACGTCTTCACGTAAACGAGGTCAAATCAATAGAGCCCCAGAAGTAAATCCAAGGAGTCCAGCAGTATACAGCGAAAATGTGAATTTCAGAGAGGAAAAATAATATAATATTATTCAGGTAATTTTACTTGTCTTCATGAAATTAGCTTTTATGGTAGTAGTTCCACGTGAACCAGTGCGTGGGTACTCCACCCAATGGGTATTCTATGAAGCACTGTGTATTGGGACTTTCTTCCACAGGTCATTCCAAAACATGGATCCAGATACAGAGGCGTCACAGTCAGCCACCACACCATCAGTTGAAGTAGAAACAGATGTGGAGGAGATGATGACGAATGATGACAAAGTAGATAATGGTTCGCTGATTTAGCTATGTTTATTTGCCAATCATTGCTTTGTTTTCTACTCAGCACCTATTCTGTTTGCATTTGTAGCACTAAGCTCAACAATCCATCCCACATTCTGCCAGTAGTTCAATAAATTGTTGTATTTAGGCATGTTTTAGCTGTAATAGATATATGACTGATTGTGCAGTAATTTAGAGATTTTTAGCTTTCATTGCTTTGAGCGTAGTTATGTATTAATTAGTATACTGACTTCCCAATACTAGAATTAGGCTATACTCTCTAGTTTATTATTTATACAGCAATCACCTATATGTGAAATGAAATGCCACAAGAAAAGTATATAGTTTTGGTAAATCATTAGGCACAGAAGATGGGGATTTCACTGATATTTTACTGAAATAGTTTCCTGTCCTGTGCTTAATGGCATTGACTTTGACCTAGTGCCTTTCTAGCATATATTTCTTAACTTATCTTATGCAAATGTATATTTCTTAAAAAGGGTGTTTGAAATCCAGTAATTAAAGCAATTATAAGTTGTTGTGTCATTATGTAGAGACAACTGATGAAACTGGACAAGATGCAAAGCTAGAAGATACTATGGAAGAGTTAAAGAAGGCTCCGCAATTTAACTGTAAAGAAAGAATTGTATGGAAATATGTTTTGATAGTAGAGTTTATTGAAAATTTTGGATAATATGATAATAAAAGTGAAGAAGCTATTTCATCAGTTTGAATGGTTTTTCTAGCAATTGGGCATTGTTGTTCTTAGCAAAACCCACAAGTTACCCTAGTGCATTATATGTAGTTCATACTGAATCTATGTTACCTCAAGCAGTTATCTAGGGCAAGCCCCCAGAGCCCCATGTTCTATTTGTACAAATCACAATGGCTATTCAGCTGATTTCCATCCTACAAAAAGGTGTATCCTTTCATTTATCTTTTCCAAAAGTTGGGGGTGCCCCTAATAAACTTGTTTTGTATTTGTATTTCCTTGGCATGAAGGTAAAGGTCACTAAATTAATCTCCAGTGTGAACTTACATGGAATATACTTAAGATAAATTACACTCATGGAATTCACCCAAAAAACCTAGCAGCAACAGAACAGATGCACACCTGCTAAGCAAAAGGTCCAATGAGCACATTGACTGTGATGACTTATTTTTCACAGTGTTATTTATGCTATTAAAAAAACTATGGAGCCTTGTTTTTTAGATGTGTATTTATTTTACCAGAATATGTCAAATTATCATTTTTTCAGTTTTGTAGGCAAAGACTTTGAAAGCTCCATACTCTCTTAGACTCAAAATCTAAAGGATATTGATCATAAGCTCTCAGCTCAAAAATCTTTGGAAATTGTGATATATCTTGTATCCAAGCTTGTATTGGTAAAATTGATGAATGATGCTTACACAGGAGTTTTAAAAGGGGGCCTTGTAAGAAATTTCAGATGTCTTTATTAGAGTTTTATTTAGTCATGTAGGTAATTTAGTTGCATTGCAAAGTTAGTTTATGCCATGTTTTTATTTGGTGATAATTTGCTTTGGATTGCAGGTTTTCTTTGTTGATGTTTCATCTGCCATGAAAAGTGAATCACTTAACCAAGGAAGAACCAGTAGGTGAGCAAGCTCTATCTCCATGTTATTAAGAATTCATTACATCAAGGTGAACTATCAAATCAACATAATGAATAAGCTGAGCTGGATGTCATTATTTTTCACAAAATCATGAGAAGTGAAAGAAGTTTGGGTTAATTACATTTGTTTTACCCTGGTAATAATGAATTGAAATGAGATGCTTTTGACAGTGTTGCAATCAGTTATTACATTTATATAGCCAGTTACTAGTGAAAAACTAGAAGAAGCTTATCATTGAAGCACAATGGTTATAATTTAAATCTATGGTCAAAAAAGTAAATACCAATACAATATGATTTATTGAGAACTTCTATATTGTACTGATATTTACTTTTTTCTTCTATATTGTATTTTCTGGATTTATTTACTTTTATGTTGTACTGGTATCATAGATTTTCAATGAATTTTTCTTGATGATGTGTTGTGAGGATTTTAGTTTCAAAGCTCTTTGGTAATTTTAATATGATGTGGCTCAATTTATTTCATTAGGATATAGCACTTTTTCAGGTACCTAATGTGAATTATCTTCAATACATGTTAGTAGCATGATGATGCATAGCGTGGTAATAGTGATTGATTTTCTTCTCAGGCCATTATCTTTCCTACAAGTTCTGAAAAAGACTCTAAAGATCTTCTTAGAAACAAAAAGAGTTCTAAATATGAAACATGAATATGCTATAGTTCTTATTAATGATCATACAACATTTTGGGTAATCATATTTTACCATTTTCTTATTTTGATTAAGCATGATTTGAATTTCATGACATGCAGAGACATTCACTTATTCTGTTATTTTGCCCAGCTCCAGTTTGCATGCCTTCCATCTGAACGGCTTTAGAAGGTTCCCATACACAACAGAGGCCCAAGAAGACTATAACTGTTTTTGGGCCTATGGACCATGGTAGCCAGAGAAATTATGTTCATCTTTTTTTAGTATTGATGCTGCTATTCAAGCATTGCTTGCATATACACTGGCTTTGTAATTTAATGCATGTGATTGGCAGATATGCACCCATTATATGCACATGTCATATTGTTTGTGTTGTTGATCTCATAACCTCAAAATGTGATGTCATTAATTTGAAGGGCCACCACCTTTTTCTTTTCTTTGTAATTCAAATGCCAACATGCTAACATATGCATCACTTACTTCTGACTTTCACAAGTAGCACTCAGCCTGATGTTAGAAAACTGCTTTTTGTTCATCATTTATACTAGTGTCCTCACTTGTTTGAAAAATTTTGATTCATAGCTTATACTTTTACTAAATCTTGTGCTTCTTTTGGTTTGTATCCTGATCTGATCAATGAGTGCGAACATCAAGCCTTGTCATGAGCAAAATACTGCACTTGCTGTAATTAGCACATGTGAATGGTTTTGCAGGTGTGATCACACTACTGAGAAAATCTTTACATTTTCATTCATTTTCATAATATTCTAAATTCCATTAAATTAAAACAGCACAATACCTAGTACTATATATAACTACAATTAATAATCTATTTATGTACCATTGTTTAGTCTTATATAACCATACTCAGATCAAATAATGAAACAAAGACAAGAAATGTATAGTGTAGCAAAGATGACATAAATCAAACAAATTCATTCAAACAAGGAAACTACTGTAGTTTAAATGTCAGATTTAAAGCAGTTCTTCATCATCAGACTAAACAATGTTCCTGAAAGTAGGTAGTAAGTGATGATGGTGGTCAACTTGCTAGTATGTAAACTATGAAGATAGGCTGAAGGCCATTACCTATCCAAATGAAAAAATCGGAAGTTGAGGCTACTACAAAATGTTTAAAAACACCTATTTGCAAGTGCCATCAATTGCACATGCAGTTTGGTAGTTTGCTTGTGGAAAGGTGTGATATACATCAGGCTGATAGTACCTTTGTGATAATCTGAAAGTTTGTATACACATTTTTGAAACTATGAACCCATCTATTTCCTTTTTATAGTAAGTAATGTCAGGGAAAGGCCTTAGGGCCTATAACAAAGCCCTAGATAGGAAGACAAGGTCAAGTTTGTTGATGTTAGTAAGGCTTTGTTGCATAAGTGCCTTTATGCAATAACTGTATTCTTCATCTATACAATTTTCATCCATGCCCAGCTCAATCATCTAATTCTTTGTTCCAGAAGAGTTAGTAATTACTAAAATTGAACATATATGTAACTTTATTTTTCTTTATAGCTGCAAGAGTTCTCAAATGATCTCCAACAAATAACTGAAATCATTGAGGGATTGGAAGCATCAGATGAATTGGAAAATAGCAAGGAAACTTTCAGTATCTTTTTTGTAATATTTTACACAATGTGTACTCGCTCTCAATATGAACCTTATTACTTTTTATTTCAAAGAGAGCTTCTACAAATGTTAACTGGGAGGCTCATCAAAATGAGACCTTTGACCCCAACCATATTTTCTCAAGGATTCCAATGTAGTTAACATTTAGAGGTTGAATTATCTTGAGGGGCTTGGAAAATCCTTAAAGCAAAGCTAGAAATAGTAACACAAACAAAAAAATGAATGAAAAGCAAGATGAATATAAACACTTTTGTTATTCTGTGTCTCCAAAATTTAAAAAAGTTAATTAAGTTGGCTCAACTAGTTGAGTACACAACTGGTTTACATAGCATGATTTCCTTAACAATTGCATTTAGATTTTGATGATGTCATTTCATTGCTGTAAGTTTTCACTCATTTTGTAGTATATCTGAGCAAAGCATCTGAATTTGTATATGTGATTCATGGCTTATGTGATTTTCTTATCATTTTACTGCATTGCCATTTGAACGCAGATCATTGTCACTTTATTCTTTGACATTGTTGCATTTACCCTACATTTGAGAAGTTTTTTTTAGGAATTTTACTCATTCCAGTGATACTTTGCAGAGCAACAGGGGTGATTTCTAGGCTTGCTCAGGGGGCTGAGCTCTACTTTTTGACACTTTTGTTCATGTTGGGGGTTGAGTTCCCTAAAATTTTTGCATTAATCTTGCTTTTCAACATACATTGACATTGTTTCCAATGTTTTGTATTGTATTACTATAATGAATTTCCCAACTGCTACATGGCTGTTGAGGTCTCTCTAGATATTGGCTGTATTAGATCATTACTAGGCTAAGTTATCATCTTTCCATCCTTAAAAACATGGATCAGGCTGCAGTTAGACCACAGCCACTGTACGACATTTCAACTCGATCTCCCCTTGTTAAAATTTTTAGAAATCACCCCTGCAGAGCAATACTCTGCTCTTTTTCTGAATGTCAGGCTCATTGGTGAATGTTTGTTTTATGCATCTTGTATTGCCATTTCATTAACACTTCTATGATGGTGAATTATCTAATAATGAAAGTCAGTCCTGGTTAGTACTTGATTGATTAGGGGAAATGGTCCTTTGATCTATGGATGGGTGTAGTAGAACTTAAAGTTTAAAGGAGCTGTAAGCTTTCTGCTCAAAAGAATAAAGAAATTTGGGAAGTAGTCACAGTGTTTTCACCAGTGTTTTAAGTAGCAGCTGCGTTTATTTGGGTAGGAGTTGCAAGGCGCTAGCACAACTAACAGCTTATTTAACATATAATTTACCTAAGGGAAAGTAGGCTCGCAAATCAAAAGTTCCCGTCGGATGTGGCGGCCTACGGCTGATGCTGAAAACACTGAATCAGAAAAGTTGCTAATGTTATTTCAACAAACTACCTGAATGAAGTAGCCAAGCTGTGAGGGCTGAAACCCCTTACCCACTGACTCCCACATGTATGTTTATGCCTTTATTTCTGCTCGAAGTATAAGATAAGAAACCGCTAATCCAATATACAGTAGAAACTCACATAAAAGAACCTGTTTTTATGAGAACCTTGAGGCCGATATTTCATTGCTTGAGCCCCTTAAATAAGAACCCCAAAGAGGCTGAAATAGGGGTGGCTCTTATATATTTATATTTATTGTATATACTTATATTGTATTTTGCATTGTAAAGTGTGTCACAGCCCACTCAAAAGCAGCATTAGCTGATGGGGCTACCGTGAGTGAAGACTGAATGAAATGAAAATGAAAAATTGGATTGCATGCTGTTGATTCAAAAGTTTATGAGTAGAAATTTTCATAAAGCTATCTGCACTTTTGAAGTTGCACAGCAAAGTTATTATACAAGAATTCTGACTTTAAAGTGCAGTCACAAATCATCAAGAATTCTTCTGCTGAAAAAAGTGTGAATACATACAAAGCATGTGCTGTATATAAGAACCTTGTTAAGAACCTTACAGACTGGAATTGAGAATATCACTCCACTAATTAAGAGCCTATCCAGGCTGATCAGGAAAAGCCTAGATTCTTTCATGAGGATTTCTACTGTATTGCAATTGACTTTTTCAGGCATGATCATTGTGGCGTTCCAGAAGTTGATGACTTGGCATTGCCCCCACCATTCGTCCTGCGTGTTATATTTATTTTTGGCAGATCCAATTGTGAAATACTATTTTCAGAAGAAAAGTCCATTGTAGGTACCTTTTATCAGGGGGACACATTAAAGGGCACGGGGATGCTGGGCGCTGCACCCCTAAAGTATTGTCTGTCTGCCATTTCCTGAACGGAAGATTGTCCATGAAAACTGTGGAAATGATCACAGAGCGCGTAGTGCAACAGCATAAGAAGACAAAGGAAGTTTGAAGGCCCAAGTGCCCATCCATCGCACCCCCTACAGACCCTCTAACAATATCTGAATGTGTTCTCCTGCCTGTCGTATATTAAGTATTTGATTCATTATATATAAATATTAATTGTTTTTTCAATACGTGTTTCAAGATCTTTTTGCATTGGTAGAATTTGCCAAGTTGATTGCAATGCATCATCATTGATCACAATGCACATCACTTCTGCCCCNCCCCCCCCCCCCCCCCCCCACTTTCTATTGCTCCATTCTTTGTCTTGATTTCAATTCGGCATTTTACATTCCTTCTGTCCAGTGGTATGGACTTCGAGGCCCAATGTGCTACCCTCTCCATCATTGTCTTTCTATGTAGTATTTTTCTCATGTTGCTCTCTTCGTTGTCAATTAATTGCTCATCTTACTTCCTCAATTGCATGTTGCTAAATGGCCTATATTTCCTTACAGGAGTTTCAGAAAATGAAAGCTTCTCCATACTTTTTCTTGGATATAATTTATATTCATGAAGCTCCATCGCAAGATAATAACGTTGAGGTAGGTATTGCTTTTTCTTCAGAATTATTCTTTAAGAACTCAAAACGATTTTTTTACATATGCATGAGCTCATTTCAAGAAATGACCCTGTTTGGAAAAATTTATATTTTATATAAAATGTCAAAACTATCACTATTGGTGTCCTTATATTTTTTATGTACTTACTGTTTTCATGTGGTATTATTTAAACAGTACTCTCAAGTTGAATATATTTAAACTCAGTGCAAAGTAGATAGCTTTTCTGAAAATGGAAACTAGATACATTGATCATTATCTTCATGTATGCCGTTTGAATCGGTCATTTGGCAGACGTCACAACCATTTATGCTATGAAGATATTAACATTGAATTGCATGCCATTTAAATCTTTTTCCCCTCAAAGATTATTACAGAAGCGTTTCCTGTTGCAGGCAACATACGATTTTTTCTGCAGTCTTGACAAAGAAGAAAAAGGATACATTCTTGATGTTTCGAACGGCGTAAAGGTACTTTTTGAAACAGTGGCAAAACTAATATGTCATCCATTGCAAAGAGCTCCACAGAACGAAGCATGCTACAGTATTATGTCTGTTCCTCCAGAGCAGAATGTCCCTGAAGTGTCATAGATGCTAAATCGTTAATGTTAAACCACGCCGTTTTGAGTCGTGAGCAACAAGAAGATTATGGAATGTTTGTAATGGGAACCCTAGCAGTTTGAAAAATGATTGCTTAATTTGCAAATTCAGGAGAGTTGGTATGGCATTCCCCATTGAATCCTCCTGCTCACTTGGCAGCGTTGTCACAATAAATCAGTGGTTCTTAACCTGGGTTCAATCGAGCCCCTCGTGCTCGGCAAATCATTTTCGGCGGTTCAGTGGGTTCTTTTCTTTGAATGCAGTGATTGTGTGCAAATGATGCATGGTACAGTTTCTACACTAATGCAGTTTACTGTTATATACATATGTTTTAACTATGAAGAAGAAAAAGCACATTTCATTTTTCCAACTACGAAGGGTTCGATGAATGCATGTATGGAACTTGTGGGACTCAACACCTCTACCAGGGTTAAGAACCGCTGCAATAAGTCCCTATGCAGCACCTGTGGCTATCAGTATAAAACAAACATTAGATTTGGTTTATTCTAGCAATAGTGTTGTACAGTATCTACCACATTTACTTAAGACTGTCTTGCTTATTTGAATTTCGTTTACACGTAGTATATAAACATACCATTTTTATTATGGTTCATATGATTTGTTCCAAGTATCCCAATAATCAAAAAAGACAAATATGGAAACGAATGCAGAAGAACGGCAAGGCACCTTTCTTGATTTACTCGATCTTCGAGGCTTTATTCCATAGACCTGAACACCCTAGAGTCTGTTCTCACTGTCTTTAGTTCCTATTTGATCAAAGACAGCAGTCACCTCGTGAAGTAATTTCTTCCTCAACCAAGACAGTGAAATTGTTGACATATATTTATTAAATAGGCTTGTTATAGTTGAGGCAAAGAAACAAGATAGCGTCCTTTATGAATTATATTTAAATAAATAAAACATCATATTAAGCATAGCAACTAATCTCATATCCCTCGTTCCTACCCTCACTTCTCCTTATAGCAAGCATCAATTCGTCGAGTGTCCCTACATTCAATGAGCCACGCGGCTTTACTACAGTTGCGCATTTCAAATGACGTACTAAACACGGGGAGTATTTTACGACTTTGCAACAAGGCGTATGCATCGCTCATGGCTGTAGCATTTTGTTTTATGATTTCTATTTGATGTTTTGAATTTTCTTATCAAAATTACTTGTTATGGCTGTTACGTACAGGTCATCCAAAGGACTGACCTTTGTTGGCCGTTATAGTGGGGTGGCCATTCTGTGCAGGTATAATTGTAAATAAATTCATTGAAAGACTGGTGAATTGATGACCGTTATGCCAAGTGATCGTTGTGTAGAGTTGGCCACTTAGGCAGGTTCCATTGCATTATGTTGGGATTAGCGCTTTTTATACTTAGTTAAATTATATTAGCATTCATTCACCATTCCGGGTAGAATGTTGAAGCCATACCCGAACCTTCTGGACTCCTCAAGGTTCGGGTATGGTTTCAACGATGTTACCCTCGCCCCCCAAAAAGAAAATTCCAAATGTCTATATGATATTTGGAATTTTCTTTTTGGGAGGAGGGGTTAGCACTGCCTTACATCATTTGTATAAATTTTACCATTCTTTCACTGATATGTTTTATATTCCAGCTTTCCTATGAAGACTTTTGCATTTCCTCGTGTTTATTAAGCTTCCAAATTCAGTTCATTTCATAATTCAGTTCATATACCATTCAAAACTCAACAGCAGCAACAACAATAAGGATACAATGAAAATACAGTAATACTAACAATTGAATATATGTAGAAGAACATAAAATTTTATGGGCACAAAACGCAACTTATAGGTTGTTGAATGCTCATTCATAGATGAACTAATCGAGGAGAGAGCCCCTCCCTTTCGGTCACTCTAAATTAGGAGGCATAATCATTTTGTATACTTTGCAAATATTCTTTAATTTGGATTTAAAAGAAATTTTGCCAGAAGCATTTCCGACTTCAACAAAAGTAGTGTTCCATAGTTTTATACCAAGAGCATGAAATGATTGCAGTCCATACTGAGAAATGTTTTTATTTGATAAAAGCAATTAAAATTACTGGTTGCAGGAGCTACTTTGATTAATCTTGATCATCATAATTAATTACACCTTGTATAGTATGGGTGTGGTCATACACCACACCCATCTTTATGATGTTCACCTAGAGCCTCCCTGTTCTGCCAACTTCAAAATCTCTTCTGACCTCGAGGTGTGGCCTTTTGCTTTTGTTCAAAAAATTGAGTCAAGATTAATTTTGCATGGAATACTATATAAAGGGCAGATAAGATTACGTAATTTGTTACGGTTACAGTACGTAAGAGCAATTTTCGGTACTTCCTCCGTAGGAATGATAACGTGTCATTTAGCCATTAGGTCGTCTCTCTGAGCCTCGTTCTCTTCTCATACTATTTTTACCATAAGAGGCCATAATGACATCATAAATCAAAAAACGCACGCGCAATGCCGACTCAGATTCAATTTTCTAGCAACAACGGTGAACTTGCATAAAGAAAGCAATCGCTGTTGCTTGAAAAAATAACGTAGAGTTGTTTTAGCGAGCTAACAAGACTAACGAAAGTAAAGAGGGTATGGCCGCTCAACAGTAAGTGTATTTATTACTTAATTTTTTTTATGAGTAGCAACTGGGCCATGTGGGGTTCTTCATTGTTTAACGTGGTAAGGTGCAGCCAATGTATTTTCCGTTCAATATAAATTACTGATCAATCAACTTTGTGAGGAACATCATAAGCTATAGAATGTATAAGCTAACCGTATCAAGAATAATTTTGACTGTATTACTCAATTTTGCCCCATATGTTCATTTGTCATTAAGTTTTTATTCATTGATAAAGTGCAATAGATTAGGCCTGCATCTTTCATGTCATGGGTTAAATATTAGAAAACTATATTCGGTTGTTAGTAATAAGTATTTGTAGTAGAAAATTGAGTCATTTAACACAAATGGGCCTTCTTTTATCAATGTCTCCGGCTCTTCCTTGACAGAGTTCAGCATTTACTAATTTAGTATAGCAGGTATTAAGGTGCTCTATCATACATTCTGTATATGATATGATTGAAAAAAATGCTTTCAACTCGTATTGACTCAATATTGTCGGAGTATGCTTGCTTTAAAAAAGATTAAATTACTTCAGTTGTAAGATTTTTCTGATCTAGCGTATATTAATAAAGTAATTCATTGTTATTGAAAGCCCTTTTCAATGAGCATCAAATGTATAATTTACAATGTTGTACATATTTCACTTTTATATTGGTTCAAAGAAACATGTTTGTTTTTGTATTTGAATTCTTATTTTGATCAATTAATTTCTAGGGATGATCTGGCGACAGCCATTCTAAAGCAAAAAGCCAAACCAAATAGGTTGATGGTTGAAGAAGCTGTAAATGATGATAATTCTGTTGTAACTATGTCACAGGTAACAAATTTTTTCCAAGAGATATTCCATAATTTTTATACATCTTCCTAACAAATTTTCTTTTATCACCATACATCAAGTATCTGAAAATTGCAAATTATTTTAGAAATATATCAGATGATCAAGTATTTTGTTTCAGACAAAGATGGATGAACTTCAGCTGTTTAGAGGTGATACTGTTCTTCTGAAAGGCAAAAGGAGGAAAGAGACTGTATGTAATGATTTTTTAGAAAGTTTCTTGTGTTTCTTGTAAATTTTCCTTTTAACACCACAATCCTTTTGTAAGTGTCTTGATTGTATGAAATTGAAAGTTAAGGGGGCATCACCAAACCATTTAGTATCATTTTACTTGATAACTAATTGACAATGTCTGCACAAAGTTAATTTAATAGCAAGTAAATATTGCCTTGCTATCTTGTTCCTTGGAAATGTTATTCAAATTCAGTATATGATTGGAATTCAAAGAAAACAGTCTTCTAAGAAATTTATGTTTATAGGGAATCCCCAATCTGTATTGGCACAAATTCTGCCAAAGTGATATCATGCAAAACTCTTTTATTACAGGATATTTCACTACTATTTACAGAATATTTTGCATTGGGATATTTGCTACATTTCGCTGTTTTTTTTTTACCTTTTTAGGTATGCATTGCACTGTCAGATGATACTTGCTCCAATGAAAAAATAAGAATTAATAGAGTTGTAAGGCAAAATTTAAGAGTTAGACTGGGTGACATTGTCAGGTAAATGTTATTGAGAAAACTTTTTAACTGTAGTAGGTTTCTTGTCATTTATAGGTAATAACTATTTGACTTAAATGTAGCCAGCCATTCTTTGGTGTAGTAGTATACAAGAGTTATAGTATGTTAACAAGACAAGGATATATATGGTATACATTATAAGGTGCCCTAGTGAAAGGTGCAAAAAATTCTATTTGATTATAAGTAGCTTCCAATGCAGTCATTTTAACAATTTAGAAAGAAGTAAAAGAGTTAAAAGGGGGGAGGTTGCCTTATACAGTTTACAAAGAAAGGAAATATTATTAGTCCAAGTCACAGTTTTCTGAGAGATAGCTTGGTAGGTATCTAAATCAAAGGAAACTTCACATATAGGTTCTATGGCTATATTCTAATATTGAGAGTTGGTTGAAAGAGTGTCAGTACTTAAGAGATAAAGGCAGTAAGGAAAGAAGCTGGCCACCCTACTTCACATGCCTGTTTCCTAAGATGAATTTCCTCTTTATCAGGCATTTTCCTATAAACAAACAGACCCTGATTTACCTTGAAATATGAAAGGTGGATTGCATAGGCTGTACATTTTTGACTCAAACTTTTTATTCATAGTATCCAGGCATGTCCTGATGTAAAGTATGGAAAGAGAATCCATGTATTACCAATTGATGACACAGTGGAGGGTCTTACAGGGTATTTTGATTTTACATTTGTTCCTTTTTCATATTCACATTATTCTTGTTCTCTATTTTTCTAATTTTTCTTTTAATGATTAAATGATATTGACATGAAGGATAAATCTCTTGTTCTCAGAGCATTTTCATTCAAAAATTGTTATTTCTAGTAAGTTGGTAATATTTTTAGATATGGGTAGAAATGAACTGAAATATTCTCATTTTTGAATTACAGAAGTCTTTTTGATGTATACTTAAAGCCATACTTTTTGGAAGCTTACAGACCAGTTTGTAAAGGTGTGTATATTTCTCTTAATTAATTGATAACTTGTGATAGAAAATTGAATTCATGGAATGCTGTTCTTCTTAATAAAGGCCAAGCACCACATACCATATCAGCATGCAATTCCTGTTGATAGACTATCAGTTTCATTTATCACTTTCTTTTCTTGTAGTAATAACTTTGCTCTAGGACTCTGATTGCAGTTGTGATTTTTGACATCTGCTGATACAACCCTCCTAGGTGATTTCATTTTCATTCCAAAGTTGTATGAAGTAACTTCCATCCATCCATCAGGTGCCTTGCTTCGTAGCGTTGGCGATCATGTCTCTCCACACATCTCGATCCTTGGTAGCTCTCAGCATGTCTGTCACTTTTTCCACCTTCAGCCACGACGCCAGGCCATCCAACATCTTTTCTCGTGGTCTTCCTCTACATACTATATAATATTGGAATAATTTAAGTGTTAATGTATTGACTGTAAAATCTCCCAATGTTAGTATTTTTGATATGTTTTCTAGGTGACATATTTTTGGTGAGAGGTGGCATGAGAGCTGTTGAATTCAAAGTTGTGGAAACAGACCCAACACCATATTGCATTGTTGCACCTGATACTGTGATTCATTGTGAAGGAGAACCAATAAAAAGAGAGGTATTTGATCAATGAGATCAGAAATTTAGTCACCTGGACACTTTATCTCTCTTTCTATGGGCCTTTTAATGGTTGCCATATTGTTGCTCTTGTTCTATCTTCAATCATTTTTCTTTCGATAACCAACAAATTCCATTCCACCATTTCTAAGACTTCTCTATCTTTGGTTTCTTCTCAAACCTACCTTCCCTTTTGTCATTTTTCTTTGTATGATGCCAAATAGCATGCATTTATATTATCTAGCATAGAGTGTATATGAGCATATTACTCTAAATTCTATTTTGGTGGTTTCACATTCATGGCGAGTTTAGTTAAACTGTATTTGTTTTGATGGATAACTATTTCATTTTGTAGGATGAAGAAGAGGCTCTCAATGAAGTAGGATATGATGATGTTGGCGGATGTAGGAAACAACTTGCACAAATCAAAGAGGTAAAATAGTAAAACCTGTTGTTTGTTGATGTGTGATTTTCATGTCAAGAACATCTGTTTTGTTTGCTTTTTCTGTTTTTCTGACATGTGTTTGACATCTCTCCCAATTGATTTCTATAGATGGTAGAGCTTCCACTGAGACATCCACAGCTTTTTAAAGCTCTTGGAATAAAGGTAAGATTTTCTGTTTTAAGCAGGAAGTGAACTGGTTAGAGTGTGTGTCTTCTATGCTGAAGATTGACAGTTTGAGACATACTTTGATCCATGACATAATGCTCACTTACTGTCCACCCAGCACTAGTAAGGGGGCCTTTGGAAATACTGGGGAGTTTACATCAATTGGGAAAAGAACTGGCCAGTCCTCCTCATTAGCAACTGGCCCAGCATAAGTGTTTAATTTAACAGGCACTGCCCCTACCTATGAAGGTATACTGGATTATCAGCGTTAAATTGAACTTTTCTGTTTTCATGCAGCAGGCACTGTATTTTGTGTATACAGAAACAATTCTAATTCTTGGAAATGCAAGGGAGATTCATTATAACTTTCTTCTACTACTAATATCATTTGTTTGTATTTGGCACTCTTCTTATATCTGTTGTGTTTTCATCAGCCTCCAAGGGGAATTTTGCTGTATGGACCCCCAGGAACTGGAAAAACTCTAATTGCAAGGTATTGCACATTGCAAATTTAATATACTCTTTCTACTTTTAGTAGGAATGGTAGGAGTAAAAATTTGATTGAAAAATCACTCTTATTACTTAGTTATTCAGGACATTTTATCATTTCTCCTCATTGAATATTCTGGTTGCTTGTTACCACTTCTACTTTGAGTTCAAATCATAGATTTAGGAATTCTTACATTTGTACAAAAATGAACTGAAATTTTTACTCTTTAACTTCCTAGAGCTGTAGCAAATGAAACAGGAGCATTCTTTTTTCTTATCAATGGTTAGTATTGTTAAATTTTCTTTTCCATTGATTCATTAAGAAGTTGCAACAATACCAAGAAATACCATAATTGCATGAAGTTATACAATAACACTTAGCTAATTAGTAATCATTTAAGATTATTTCAAGTGGCAAACATGACAAGATTTTGTATGCATCAAAACCTAGTAACCTTTTATATGTTAATATCATATACACCTATAGTTAGTTCTCTTGATTAGGATTGAAATAAATCTTTCACAGCTTGGTGTAGGATTTGAGAGTAGCATATTTGCTTGATTTTTACTGCTAGGTCCTGAAATTATGAGCAAACTTGCTGGGGAATCAGAAAGCAACTTAAGAAAAGGTTTGTTACATTTTTTGAGAAGTTATTTTAATGACTTTCTAAGTGATCTTTCAAAAAATAGAGGCCAGAATACCAACCTTGTGCCTCAAAAAGTGACAGGTATATTTTGGAAGTGTGTCTGTTTGCATTTGTAGGAATTGTCCCATTTGATATCTGCTATCTTAGCTCTGCCAAACTTATTAGTTAACTTTTGCAAGCAATCTTCCTTCAAGTGGTGTTGAAGTAGTTTCTTGGCTAAATTTGCTGTTACTTTTTCAAAGCATTTTTCATGCCAATGATCATTTTGTGATAAAAATTTACATTGATATTGTAGCTTTTGAAGAAGCAGAAAAGAACTCACCAGCTATTATATTTATTGACGAAATTGATGCCATTGCACCAAAAAGAGAAAAGGTATTTGCTCAAAGAAATTGGGGTCTTTTTTGTAGGAAACCTTAGAAAAACCTCATATTACCAACTTAGCTTATCCTAACAAGTTTGATGATTTAATAAAAGCTTGCAAAATAATCTCCAACATAAAGGCCTGTTACCTTAATGCATGATTGTAATTGATAAAAAGATTCTGTGATGTGACATCCCAGGTATGTACTTTTTGATTTAATTTTTACAATTAGCCCATTTTTTGAATTGATTAGACTCATGGTGAAGTGGAGAGAAGAATAGTTTCACAGCTACTGACTCTGATGGATGGCTTAAAACAGAGATCCCATGTAATAGTAATGGCTGCTACCAATAGACCTAACAGCATAGACCCAGCTTTAAGAAGATTTGGTAAATACCAGCATTATTACATTTCTTCAAAGTTAGAGCATGGTCTGGTTATGAAATGATTAGCTCCATCAGATATATCTGTTGTGTTACATTTGTAGACTGTAAGAACAGTTGGTATGTTGGAATTGTCATTTTTATGCATAGTCAAAACCATTTGGTCAACTAAATCAAGTCAGATATTAAACTTGTTGATGCATGCCTAAATTAAGTGGGGTGAAGTCAAATATCAAACATTGTTCACTAACTACTGATCCCTATTTAAGCGTGAATTTGTGAATGTTCATTTGCAATCATAAGGCAGTAGTAAAGTATCAAATTGATACCAATATTAATATATCAAGTATAAATTGAAGCTTATGTGGTGCAACAGATGTTATATGTAGAGTTTATTTTGTTTGTGTTACCAGATGTCACAGGTCATTACTTTTATGAGATTGTTACCTAAGACACTTAGCTTTAAAGCTGATTTATTGTTACTGTGTTGTGATTCAGTTTTTGTGTCCTACAGGGCGTTTTGATCGTGAAGTAGACATTGGCATACCTGATGCAACTGGACGCTTAGAAATTCTTCAGATTCATACCAAGAATATGAAATTGGATGATGAAGTTGATCTAGAGCAGGTAAACATATTTGTGCACTGTGTATCCTAACATATTATTGTTCTAAGATTATTTATTGCTTCAAAATACAAAAGTCTATCATTGATTCATTGATTGATCATCATAGTTAATGAGATGTCAGAATGTAGATTTTGTATGACATTTTTTAAGCGCAAGACTTTAGATCCTCTTCAACATGTTTACTCTAGGTTGCTGCAGAGACCCATGGATATGTTGGATCAGATATGGCATCTCTTTGCTCTGAAGCAGCTCTGCAGCAAATAAGAGAAAAAATGGACCTAATTGACCTAGAGGATGACACAATTGATGCTGAAGTGCTCAATTCATTGGCTGTATCCATGGAAAACTTCAGGGTTTGTATCATTTATTATAGCTTATATATAAACTTTCATGCACAGTTGATAATGTAAATTAATTGTCTGAATGGAAATCCATGGTATTATTCAGCTGTGAAGCTACAATTCGTCTTCATTTTCCATAATTTTTGTGTTTCACTTTTGTAATAATACTTCCTTTGTATTCTAGTGCTTTATTTTAGTTATATTCAAAGCAATATTTCAGCCTTTTAATTCCTATTGAACAGTTTGCTATGGGAACAACAAATCCATCTGCACTAAGAGAGACAGTTGTTGAAGTTCCAACTGTAACCTGGGATGACGTTGGTGGCTTGGATAACGTGAAAAGAGAATTACAAGAGCTGGTTCAATACCCAGTTGAGCATCCAGAGAAGTTTTTGAAGTTTGGTATGACGCCATCTAAAGGAGTGTTGTTCTATGGGCCTCCTGGATGTGGTAAAACATTGCTTGCCAAAGCCATTGCTAATGAGTGCCAGGCTAACTTTATATCAATCAAAGGACCTGAGTTATTAACAATGTGGTTTGGAGAGTCAGAAGCTAATGTTCGTGATGTGTTTGACAAGGTAGGTAATCATACCTGACATAGATGACATAAAGGATTCGAGCTACCTGGAAACGTTTGTTCTAACAAAGCTAAAGAATGCTAATTTGCTTAGTTTTTCTCGATATAATTAGGGTAAAGAGATAAGAAGGCCAGCTCAGTTCAGGTCACATAGAATCGAATGTCAGTTGTATTTTAGTAGAGAGGGTAGATTCTTAGTAGCCTGTGATAGCCAGGATGTTTCCTTTACTACCCCCCCGCAATATATGAAGATTTTTAGCGAAAGTTCAACTAGGTCTCTGGACGCAAAAATTTTGTATTTTCAGGCACGAATGGCTGCTCCTTGTGTTCTTTTCTTTGATGAATTGGATTCTATTGCAAAGTCACGTGGTGGAAACGTTGGTGATGGCGGTGGAGCCTCGGATCGTGTAATTAACCAAATCCTCACTGAAATGGATGGCATGGGGCCTAAGAAAAATGTCTTTATCATTGGAGCAACCAACAGGTAATCCTGGCTTATGGCTGAAAATTTTTTAATTTTTACAAAGCTGTTTGCTACAAAACTAAAAGTTTTCATGAAAAAAGTACTGAAGTTCTTGCTGGTAAATGCACAAAGATTTTGCTCAATAGATGCTCTTTTTTGCCGCGGGTGTTGGTCTTTTAAACGAGGTCGCTTTGATTCCTTCATTCTAATCTTAGAATTAAAAAATGTTTGGTTTGTATGTCGTGACAAGACTGCTTTGGTAGCAATTTTATGTTTTTGCTAAAAGCCTTAGGTGTCAACGGCTTAAATCCATGGAAAGTTAGATACCCTACCTACGAGTATGTTTTAGATTTGTTGCACGTATAGAGTGAGGAATTCCAGCTTCAATCTTCGCATTAAAGTTGCAATCAGTTCCTTCTCTTTTGCAATGTTGTTTATTTCAGCTGCCTTTCTGTTTTATTTTGCAGACCTGACATTATTGATCCTGCAATTTTAAGGCCTGGACGTCTAGATCAGCTCATATACATTCCTTTACCTGATGAACCAGTAAGCTGAACATATTTATATATTGGCTTTTCCTCTCAAGTTTAGGCTTTTTTGCCCCCTTTATTCTATCATCTTGTTTGTAACCTTTGCTTTCCTCCCTTGCTTTTCCCTTTTACCCTTCCTTAGTCTTCTCTGCTCTTCTTCTTTGATGCATCTCGAAGTGTTAACAGGTTGCAATGTTATCATCCTGTGACATGTATAGATGCAAGAATATGTTTGAGTGATGATAGCTGGCTACAGAAGGACTAACCTCCTATTGAATAGCCAGAGAAATACATCAATACATTTACTATTTCTTGCAAGTTTTAAAATGAAACAACTCTGAAATCGCAAAGGAACATCACTGTGCTGACTGTGCTTTATGCTTACATTGAAAATCTTGTTATAATGACACCCCAACACACGTGGCACAGGTAGCTACCCCCTCCCCATCTAACTACCCTAATAAAAGCCAAGAGGCTGACTTGATATTTTAGTTACCTTATTATTCTATTTATTAGTATTTTAGTGGTTTGTCATTTTTCTTGCTTAATTCAAACAACATTTTTAAACATGTTTTGTATATTCAAATTATATTTTGTTTTACAGTCACGTTTAGCAATTCTTGGAGCGGCTTTGAGGAAGTCACCAGTAGCTAAGGTAACATTACATTTTTTCATTATTTCGATGATTTTAAAGTAGCAATTGAATACTACAGAGACTCCAGATTGGCCTATCCCAAAGGTTAGAAATTTCACCAGCCATGCAGATATTGTCAAAATATGACATTGCTGCAAAATTTTTCGAGCGTTAAGATTAAATTAAAAATTGAACTTATTTTTATTCTCCAATTTGACCAGAAGAGAAGCTTTGTATTTTCATTTTTTTCATTTAAAATTTGGTTATTTTTGCTGAGAGGATGACAAGGTGAGGAAATGATTCGTCGTTATTTCTTCACAGGAAGTGGATCTAGCTTACTTGTCCAAAGTAACTCATGGATTTAGTGGAGCAGATTTGACGGAAGTTTGTCAGAGGGTAGGTTGCGTTATTATATACACGTTTTTTTAATAAGAAAATCATTATTTTGCCTGAGCCTCAATTTTCTTAACATTTCCCGAAATTGAGCCTGAAATTTTCTTAAATTTTTCTTAACTTTTACTGAAATAAACTGGCTAGAGTGGTTTACACGTTCGTTAATATTATTGTATTCTTGAATTTGAAGTCCATCTTTCACATTTTGAATGCAACAACGACGAAATACCGATTTTTGGCCTATAAAGCACTTAATTTTGGAAACTGAGCCTCGTCATTTTCTTACGATTTTCTTAAGATTTTGACGATTTGAACCTCATTTTCTTACAAACTTTTTCTTGTAAAAAAACGTGTATTACATCAATAGCCAATATCATAGTAATATTTGCTTTTGAATATTTTAGAATTCAAATCTTATTTGGAAGTGCTGGAATAGGTACTTTCATCTCAAATGCCAGCTTCAGTTTCTATCTTCCTGTAGGATACTGGAATGGCTGTAGCTTCTAAGCGTAGGGGGAAATCCCCTCTAGAACCTTACAAAATGAATTGTAAAGAAAATTGTAATTTTGAGAGGATTTCATTGTCAATCATAATATTAACTTCTTTGCGGTTATTTAAGGATTAAGAAGCGATAGATTTGACTTAACCTATTTACCGCTAGAATTTGATTCACGCATTTATGCGTGTCTGCTCATGGCGTAAAGATCCTGTCATATATGGAGGGTGCGGCCCTTAACCGGATGTCTCATGTATTTCTCTAAACCATAAATGACATGACTATGTTTGTTACTTGGTGATTTTGAAGAAGCACTCCCTGTATATTGCCCTAACTCAGAGACCAAACACTACTCAGTGTTCGTACAGTCTGGGAAAATCAAAAATCAAATCAAATGATGCATGGCATTATTGATAATTGAATTGACTAGAAGGGCGAATAATTCTATTTTGAACATGCTTCGAAAAAATTTTTTGCCTACTATGTACCAAAAATATTTTTTAGATAAGAAGCCTTCTTGATACTTAACCAGGGACAAACAGACCTTTTTAGAACAATCAGGGAAAATATATATATATGTATATATATATATACATACATATATATATATATATATATATATATATATATATATATATATATATATATATATATATATATATATATATATATATATATATATATATATATATATATATATATATATATATATATATATATATATATATATATATATATATATATATATATATATATATATACACGTATCAGGTCTTCCAAAAGAGGCTTTACATATTTTATGGGAGGGGCCCAATTATTTAAACAACCAGGTACAGCACTAAAATTTCTCGTCATCCTGTTCGTCAGGGAAAACTGTACAAATCATACAACAAATCAGGGACTTTTTTCTACAAAAGCTATTTGAACCCTGTGACTACTCTTAACTTTTAACCAGTTACTCGATACATATTGCAAATACATTTTCCGTACTTCAATGCAGTACGCTTACTGCACTAGTATCTATCTATCCCATACAGCAAGGTCCCTAGGAAGAGCAGTACTTTCTCGTTGAAGGTTGAATATAACTATACAAAGTACTCTATGCTTCTTTAGCTATAATCAAAATGGCGGCTCAGATTCATTTCATTTCAATTTACATTTTGAAGGAGGGTGACCCTTCAGTAATAACTGATTTACAAGGGGCCCTCCAAATTCACCTCTCGATTGCAGATGGGTTAGTCTTCAATGTGATGTTAGGTTACCTTGATAAACTGGTATCTCTGCTTGCAGGCATGCAAACTGGCAATTAGAGAAAGTATTGAAGCTGATATCAGAAAGGAAAGAGAACGGGAGGAAACTGAGGAGACTGATATGGTAACATATCGTTTTTGTTTTACTTACTTTTTCAGTATTAATGAACTGTATTTGGTCTTCTTATTTTGGTTTCGTGAAGATATCTTTGTTGCCATGGCAAGAAAGGAGTTGGAATACATGTTCAAAACTACTTAAAAATTGCTTATAGTACACGTCATATGAGCCTTTATACTCCTTCACCACACTAGGATTACTGTTTAATGGTATTTTCATAAAAACATTTTTCGACGCTCTGGTCCTCATCGGATTACACGTTTTTTATAAGAAAACCCGTTAAACCACCAGCGTAGTGTGTTGAAGGAGTATAAAGGCTAATATAGAGTATCATGAAGAGCATTAAAATTCTTGTCAGAAATGGTGTGTTACTTTATCTATTATTAAGTGTAATGAAGCTTGAAAATTAAATTTTTATTAGAAATCATTGGATTTTTCATTTTCTAAAAAATCCAATCATATGGTGGGCCTGCTTAGGAAAGATTTAGTCTGCGGCAGCGTATCCTACGTCGTAATATATTGTCTGATTCGACTCGACTCGACTCGATTTTACCTCCGTTTCCCCCAAATCCTTGGGGCTTGGAAGGTGCCTCTGAGAGGACTTTAGTTCTGGCGCGAGCATTTAGGACCGGATGCCCTTCCTGACGTCACCAGTGGGATGTGGTGGGCCTCGAACCCAGGACCATGTTGGTCTTAGTCGAGTGCATTACAGCTAGGCCACGGCTGCTCAATATATTGTCTGATTCTATACAATAAAAGTATAACCTTATACGGTGTCATATTCAATGCATCAACATACATGCATCATCTGCTGCATCACGATAGAAATTGACCTAAGATCGTTCCATGTGTCTCTAACAGGACTTCGAGGATGACGAAGATGCTGTTCCTGAAATTCGCAAGGACCATTTTGAAGAGGCAATGAGATTTGCAAGGAGATCAGTAAGCGACAGTGACATTAGGAAATATGAAATGTTTGCAAAGACACTTCAACAAAGCCGAGGGCTGGGAGGAGGATTCAGGTTATTGTTATATTTATGAATTTTTTGTTTTCTTTCATGTCTTCACTGGCACGAATATGATACAATATGATGATATAAAATTACGAACTTCAGGGTTCCCACACAATCAGGAAGTTCGGGGAAAATCAGGGACTTTTGTGTTCAATCAGGGAAAATTACGGAAAAAAGAAATGTTTTTCAAAAATGAGGGGAATTCAGGGAATTTTCGAATCTACTATTGTTTCACTTTAGGGCGCTGACTTCCTCTAAACTCAGTTACGTATCCAGTTGAGTGTGACAATTGTTAAAATTTCCCTTTTTGTATAGCATCCTGTTCTGTGCACTTATTTTGAAACGCAGCTGTCTTTTATGGAACCAAAAATCTGGACTGTCAAAAATACTAGGGCGTCGAAAAGACATTGAAAGTAGAGGGGCCTGGTAACTAAGGCCGAATTCTGTTCATCCCTGTTGGCTACATCATCATTTTCAAAGCTTTTGGAATATGAGCAAATACAAAATGTTTTTTATTGTTCCTTTTTCTGCAACAAAGTATGTTATAAGTGAAGCATGTTATAAAAGTGGGTGGTACAGTGCCCCCCGGCCCCAGCGGCTTCGACGCCCCTGAAATAGCGTCAAGCCTCTTGGAAGGAATTGACATGAATATCAGGCAAAATCAGTGGGAAAGGAATGGTATTTCACCAGAAATATAATGGAAAATAAGGGAATTTTGTGTCGAAATAGCAGTGGCAACCCTGAACTTTGTGATCGTTCTTATGGTTGGTATTTGTACATTATTTTGAGGATGAAGAAAACAAATGAACATATTCAACTAAAGTTCAAAAGCTACACTCTCTTTTTATAAGAACAATTTTATAATAACAATAGCCTGAAATTTGGCGAAAAATTAAAAACAAATTAAGAACAAGACTGAGCATGGTGCCTTGTAGTAAAATGTATTTTTGGAAAACGATGCAGAAGCTTTCCACTAGCAAATGGACATGAAATGTACTTTCCTTGTCAGCCTGAGGAGACTTGGCTGCCAAGTCACTTCTTCTCTTTGATTTTCACAAATTAGTTGCTCCTAGCCAAGATAGGTACTGTGCTAGCATTGTCTATTCATAATTGTTTATTATATTTTCTCAATTAAAAAGCATTAATATGGAAGAGAGATATTCTTGGTTGTAAGATTTGGCTCTAAACCAATCAAAACATCCTAATCCATCAAAACATCTAATGGTATCTTGTATATTGTCCTTTTCTGTATTTCTAAATGGCCTACACGCTGCTAATTTAAGAGCAAATTAAAAACAATTCAGCTTCGAGATTTGGGGAAAATTAAGAACATCAAATCTGAACCTCAATTTACTGGTTCTTGAAAAAAAGAGTAGAGTGTATGTGTTTGAGCATGAACTGAAAGTAAGGCTATCCGTTATAGCTCAAAGCAAATATAATTAGTTTAGAAGATAGCATCCCCATTTTCATCATGAACTCAGTGACTAAGTTTTTGCGTAATTATGGCAGGTTTCCAAGCCAGCAAGGCAGCGGCGGGGATGGATCACAGGGACCATCCGGCGGCAGTGGCGGAGGAGCTGATGGTGGTGGTTTATACAATGACGAAGAAGATGACTTATACAGCTAGAAACTCTTAGTTATGCCAAAACTACAATATCTTGTACCCCATTTTCAGTTAATTCATAAAATTATGTTAAGATATATATAGTGACCAGTAACTATTTATGAGAAGATTTTTTCATAAATTAATTTCCATCATCTGGACATTGAAGTTAGTGTTAAAGGTTTGTGGGAATTTGAATTCATCTCGAGGTGCTTCAATTAGGTTCATTTTTTCTAATTTTAAAGCATAAATTATAGACGTTGTGAAAGATCTAGATTTTGATAGACTCAATTCTTCCATTAATTTTCAAATTTCTCTTGCAGGGTTTGTTTTACTCCTCAAAGACTCCTCACCTTTAATTTGCAAATCTCCTTAGATTCGTAAAAAATTCTCCTCAAAACTCTCCTTTAAGAAGTCCTTAAATTTTGTCTACTCAGCACAGCACGAACCTTGTCTAGACACATTTGTGCTACCTACATTAGAGAAATTTGAGAATCAAATTCATCTTTTGTAATATATTTTACCAGCCAATACATGAATGATGGCGGAAGAGACTTAACCATTCTTTGGTTACGGCAGTCGTTCTCACGATATAAAGCATTGGCAATCATACCTCAAAAAGTATCGAAGGCATTTAAATACTGGACGTATAAACATAGTTTTACTTTTATTTCGATTCTATTAATTCGATTCCATTAAGTCTACTAATTAATTCTATTTAATTCTATTCATGAATGAAAAGAAGCCATCCACGCTATCAGTTAGCTGTGTTGGGTGATATCTAGGCACCTCCTGCCGTCACCAACTGTTGACGTGTTAAGTCACAGTGTGACCCCCAATGATTTGAAAAATCTCTTGTGGTTGAAAATTTAGGCCAGTGTTCAAAGTAAAGACATCTGTTTTTGCCACCTAGCTTCCTGTTCGCTTCTACATTTGATATAATCTAAAATCTAATATACAGCTAAACTCAAATATAGCTTTCAAGTCGACATTCATAAAAATATTATTCATAACCTACGTCATTAAATCTTTAGTAGTCATTCAGTGGGGTTTTGGTACGTGGCCATCGACGTAGAAGTTTCTGGTTATTTTTGGTAAAGTTAGTACCATGCCTTCCATATCCTTTGTCAACAGTATCTGACACCCTGTAAAAAAGATGTGGTTAACCTCCATAAATCTCTTGACATGACTCAATTGTAAGGTTTTGTGTGTGAACGGACGTACGTAAACCAAGTATTATATAAAGCAAGTAATTGAGTTCATTCTTAAGACGACACATTCAAAAGATTTCGTTAGCTTTGCAAGCAGAAGAAAGGTAAGAGACAGTAATTTCATTTTCGTAACTATAAAGGCTATTTTACAAGGAACATGGCTCGAGGCATAGTTCTTAAGGTTCCTTGCTTTGGACTTCTTTCGATTAAATTATACCAGAAAGCTCCTTCCTAATTCCTTAATTCACACTTGGTTACAATAACATATCAAAATCTATGTGATTTCAACGCAAATGGAAGCGAATTGCTAATTCAATTTTTGGCAATGATAATATTTAGAATTGAAAAGGCCCATAGGTATGTGTCTTAGGAACTAACGATTCAATGGAGGAATTTTAGAAGTCGTTTCGACGGTCAGCAAAGTGAAAAGCTCCATTTCTCACGTCACGTAGTACTCGATCGAATTACAGACTCCGAATTAATAAACGGGGGGTCTGGAACAAGGGTATCCAGGGTAGACTTTTTCAAGAAATTAATAACCAGGAGGAGACGTTTAGCGACTCAATAGTAGGTTCCTTATAAAGTAACTTATAATAAGAGGAGTAACTACGTCTGAAAATCAAAGGATTATATCGAATCTTTATTGATGTTTTAGTTTATCATAAAGCAAAATAAAAGTGGATCAGGATAATAAATATTGCATCGACAGTGAACAAATTAATCTATAAGCACTATTATAGCTCATACACAAAATTTCTAAGTTGATGAAAAATGAGCTTTGCATTATTCTTAACTCATTCTTAACCCTCTCCCCCTACTTTTTTGAAAGTTTATGATGCCAAAACAATAGCCTATTCTTTGTAAGATAAGGCGTATTTTGATACTCAAAAGGGGGGCTTTCCTGCAATCTAAATTCGTACTACTAAACATTTTTTGGGAATCGGTCCTTAACCCCCACTGCCACTCCCATCAGGAGCTTGTCGCTGGCTCCCTGGCCCCCTCACTCAAAACTACGCTCCGGCGTCCCAGCCTGAATATTCTTATACACATATTCCTTTAAAAAAAATGTGTACATATTGTATATAAGAACGTGATTTATAAGAAGTGGCACTCAGCTGCTCAAAAAGGAAAGAAAGTTCAGTACTAGATTGTTGATACCTAAGAAAGTTTTTTAGTGTATATGTACATAAAATTTGATTTATCTGCGTCCAGTTCAATTCAGTTCATATTATATAAATGTACATAATACATATTATGTTGGCAGCCATTTATGAGGAAACATTGGAACTCAAAAAATTTGCTAAGAAAGTCGGAAGAAAGTTTTGATATTTGAATCGTGAAAATGTTAGAAAATTTTAGAACTGGGCGGAAAAAACCTCCTTATAAAAAAACCTCCTTATAAAAAACCTCCTTATAAAAACACCTCCTTATAAAAACACCTCCTTATAAAAAAACCTATATCCCACTGCCTAATAGGAGCACGTAGTCATAAATACGTCAATATAATAATTACCCATAGCATCACTTTGCACAATGGTTCTTAACCTTGTTGGAGATACTGAACCCCATAAGCTCCATACGTGCATTCATTGAACCCTTCGTAGTTAGAAAAACAAAATGTGTTTTTCTTCCAGTTTGAAACACAGAAAACCTATAACTATACACAGTCTTCATTTCATTTTCATTTCACATTTTTGAGGAGGGTGGCCCTTCAGTAATAACTTATTCTCAAGGGGCCCTCCAATGGGTCTTAGTACACAAACTGGCAGAGCAGAGCGTAACGTCACAAATCCCCGAACCCCTACCAGACCCCTAGGGTTTGATCGAGCCCATGTTAAGAACACTGACGTAGAACATGGACAAGCATGCTCTAATAGGGGGTGCCAAACGATTTCAAATGGGAAATCAATAAACCATATTCATTTAGTATATATCAAACAAAGTGTCAAATTCTACCATAACATTTTCTCTACAATTCTAGAGCAAAATGAACCTCATCTATGCGGCAATTACACTATGTGGCTTATTAATGCTTCCCGTAATATCCAAAAGTAGACCAGACCAGAAGTCACGTGACAGAGAACAGATCAAAGCCATACGAAGTGTGACAACGGAGCATTTAAAAGAAAGTTTGTGGTTAAAAAATAAACGCTCACAATTAGAAAATGCGATAAAACAACCAGGAAAGGAGAAAGCCGAGTGTGATGAAACATGCAAATATGTAACAAAGTTCCTTCGTGAATCTGACTTCTTTGCAGCTGCCCACTGCACATTTTCAACAGTAATAAAACAGCAGGGCAAATACATTGGAGAAAGAGAAATGAAGGTAGCAGAGGACGTCTCTGAGAATGCTCTTTTACATTATTCAGCACTTGCTGATGAAATAGCCATCGAAGAACCACGCATCAAAATCGAAAACGAAACAGAAATAAAAACGATATGCGACCGCGGAGAGATCATGCCATGCAGCACTTTGGAAAGACATCCTTATGTGAACTTCTATGAGTTAAAGTGTAAAAAACCATGCAAAGGGAACTCACTGTGCAAAACATTGTTTGATAAATTGTTTAATTTGGCTCATGAGGAGTATGGTAAAAAGTATGATGAAATATTTGGTTTAAGTGAAGATGGAAATGATGATGATTATGACTATCCATATTTGCCTTGAAAGATATTTGAAGAAAATGATCATTTATAACTGATTGTTTTATGAATACATTATCATATTTGGCTTTGATATCTTGCTTATCAGTACTACTATCTGAAAATAAGTCAACTACCACTTTTCATAGTGCAATTTCAGGTTACTTGTAATAGGGGAGTGCTAACAATGCCCACAGGAAAGAAGATTTCAAGGTACAAATATAGGCCTATTTTTACCATGTTATGTGCACTTCAAGTAGATTTATGTGTATGATTTAATGCTAGAACTGCATTAAATTAATACACAACCATCATTTTGCCTGAGCCATAATATACTTAACTTTTCTTGAAATTAACAGCCTGAGGCTTTCTTACAATTTTCTTAACTTTTACTGAAATAAACTGGCTAAAACATTTTAAACTTTTTTGTTTATCTTGGACACTAAAAGTTGAATTCCATACTGTACTATCAAGTTTTGGTCAAAAAAATGCAGAATTTTGGAAAGTGAGCCTTGCTATTTTACTAAGATTTTCTTAAGATTTAGACAATTTGAGCCTTATTCCCTTATAAACGTTTTTCTTATGAGAAAATATTTATTATTGAGGTGTTCTAACAGTGGTGGTACCATAGTGGGGACCAGGGTGGACTTGTCCTCCCCCCCCCCACTTCTCGCCAAGATCAATTTTCTAATTCATCCAAATTCAATAGGGAAATTTTTGGGGTTGGGGTGACAGACCTCCATCAAGAGTTTAACATGGGTGTGGCAACCAAATTACATCATACTTTTAGGGTGTGGCATCAAAATCCCCCAAGTATGCAATGGCTGGCACCACCCCCTGCTTTCCTGCACAACTTCATATGGATTCACTTCTATTGCAATTGAACATCTCAAAGCATCTTTATTAAGAAGAAAGAAAGTCCAGTACCAAAGAAAAGGCATAGATCCTTCAAAAGGCATTGTTAATCATACTTTTATTAAAAGCTAACTCATTAAAGGGAGGAGGGTATCACATACCAAGTCTTGAATTGTCTTGTAGCAATGGAGCCATATCAAGCATATCTTCCTCTCTAAAACAAACAAAACATAAATGACTTGTTATCTGGGGGTACCAGTAAAGAGAGGACAAGAGTAAAAGGGGAATTAGTTTGACACTTCCTGTCCTTATTTGGAGCATTGAATACAAACCCTAGAACACCATGAATCCAAAATAATAATGGTAAGTAAAAATAATTTCATTTTGGTTAAAATAATTGCAAATTTTGATTCCATCATTTAGATATTACACATAAAAGACAAAACAGGTGTCTTTATCATGGCTACAGATATGACTGAAAGGAAATTAATGCTGGAAATATAAATCAGCATTCTTTAGATGAAATATGGTAACTGATTTACCCTTCAAGTCATGGCTTTTCTTACATTCAGGCTTTAGCAAGGCAATTGCATTCAGCATGCACATTTTTAAAGATAAATAGGAGAACCTCTTACAGTAAATCAAATTTGAGTTCTAGATAACTGATAAAATCTACTGATATGCTTAACTAAGTGTTGATAGCTAGCAATGATTAAAAGCTACTCAAGTCCAAAAATTTCAAATCTGATGAGCAATCATGTTTGAAGCATGACCAATACCATAAACTCATGTAACTTGCTTGTAAATAGTAGCGATAATTAAAAATGATAACAGATTGATAAACTCACTCCTCAAGAGGTTCAGGAAGGTGATCCAAATATTCATCATCTACATAAACATGACATGTTGAGCATGCAAGTGAGGCCTCACATGCTCCTTCAAGGTCAATTCCATGTCTGTGTGCAAGATACAATACATTGTCTCCAACTTTACCACTAATTGGTCTCCTGTTGTTGTCTCTGTCAATGTAAACTATATTGACTCTATAAGTAAAAATATGACAGTCATTAGACAATGTTTTTCTACATTCTAGCAATTAAATAGGCCAAACATAATGAGGTGAATTAAAACATTGCTAGCTTATTATTATTACCAAGCTTCTAGCAACATTCCAACAAGCAAATCAGATTTTGCATTGTTAACCTTGCATTCTTCCAGGGTGCATTCTATGTAAAGCTCACACCAGAGGTATGCCAGTCACTCCTCAGGTGTATGCCAATGATAAAGTTGGCATACACCAGAGGTGCAAAGGTGAAAAGAACCATCTGCTGAGATTTGCATTTTATTACACCAGTACGCCAAAGAGTATAATAGCCAAAGATTTTTGACTATACCCATGCCACCACATTGACATGAAAGCTAACTCCACACCAGAGATATTTGGGCCTAAGTGCATGGAATGAACTTTGGGCATTCTTCAAGTCCTGGCTCTATTATAGTTCATAAAAATTTCTACTTGGCTTAAAATGCTTCATTTTGGGGCGCTAATGTGGTTTCGAAACTCCTCCATGTCCGCCATTATGAAATTGACCAAACATGGTGCGATTACACACACACACACATACACACACACACACACACACACACACACACACACACACACACACACACTCCATGTTTAGCAATTGCCAACATGGTAGACATTGGGGAGGTCCAAAACCACATTAGTGCCCATTTTTGTAGCTTGCTGTGTAGGAATATTATTATTCTCATAAGATGAAAGCTGACATGTGGATAGCATTCCTTGCAAAAACGTGATACTAGCAGACACATTCTAGCTACTAAACTACACACATTTCATCATCTGATGCAGGCTCTTTCCATTCATACTCCCCATGAAACTGAGTTCCTATGAAGAAGCAAACACAATCACAAACAAAAAAACCAAGCTCAGCAAGTTGAATGCTTTTAAAAATTACCTATCTCTATCCACTAGAGCTTTCTAGAGCTATAATTTCTTTCACAATAGGCGAAGAAGTAATGTAAACTCTACATACACCCTACAACTATTCCAAATATAACTGATTACTAATGACTCCCATTCTGCCAGTGTATTTGTTTTCTACATAACGGCAGAGAAATCGGGTGCACACAGCAAACATCTAAACTTGAACATGAACAAACAATTACTACTGATTTTTACCTTCATCGAAGTGGGAATTATCTCTGTGCATCATTAACAAGACAACATGAATATAACACAGTTGATTTACCTGTGAAAACACTAAAGGTTCTACGAAAACTGTCAGTTAGCTTCTTCGACCGATGCATGATTTGAAATGCTTTTACTATATTTTGGCATTGTCTACTTCTAAGTATGAAAGATAAACTACAAAGCATCACGGTTTCAACATTTGATGTTCGTGCTTCTCAAAAACAAAATAAAAAGTAGCCCATTATTGAAAAAGCCTCGCTTTGCACTTTTCGAAATATGAATGAAGATGAGGCCATGGGGCCCAAGTGAGGATCAAAGATTACACGCATGCGTTTCGGCTGTTCTTTTTTATGTAAGCGTGGTTATGGTGTTATACATAAAGTACAAACAGTAGGAAGGAATCGAATCACTTACTTCTTGAAGAACTGCTTCAAGTTGCCAAGAAATCATGGAAGAAAGTGTTGAAGCTGATTCCTCAGCTCAAATGGAAGTTTCTTCCATGGGGAGCGACAATATGGATGTGGAGTCAAATGATTGTGCTGAGGGTGCTGAGGAAAGTCAAGACTTGGCAGGAGTGGTTAAAGTATCCAACATTTCACCACAAGCAAACATGGATCAAATGAAAAAGTTATTTGGATTCTTAGGAGATGTGCAAGAGCTAGCTCTTTATCCTAAAGGGTTGGTTACCTTTGTTGGGCTATTTTTTCCATTTCTAAAGAGGTTTTTTGTCTCCGTTACATGCTGCTTGCATGCAAGGTCAAAAGACAACAAGAAAGCTAGTGAGACGTTTTATAGAAGTAAAAGTACTGTAGTAGTCTAGAAGTATCAGGCTCACTCCGTGTACATCTTCCTAATTATCGATTATTTGCAGGAAACCGTTCAGAAAAGTGGGGATAAGACAGGGGCTAAGAAAGTTTCTGGGGGCCCTGAACCCCATATAATCGCGAATAAGTACATTTATTTCTAATTTAAATCTCCTATGGTAAACGTTAGAATCCCAGCGTCACAAGTTCTTGAAAAAGGTTTGAAAAGGGTTAGGATTAGGGTTAAAGAGGTGTCGTTATGGAATGTAGAATGTTTTATTTTTCAAAACAATATGCATTGTGGTTTCCAGAATGTTTTAATGATCTAGGAAATCCATCTCATACTATATCTAAATCATTGTGTCTTTGAAAGGACACAATTAGTTTCTTACATTATAGATTTGAATTTTATAAGTATCTGAATATTCAGAAGCTAGATTGTTCACTTTAGCATGGAAAGGCACTCCTGCACATTATATTGTTGTAGATCTCTGTCTCAGCTGTGATGCAGAAACATCATCACACCATAAAACACAGGATGATAGCAATGACAAGTATCATTGCAGGATAAGTCAAAAGAGAAAAGACTAAGTCATGTCAACCATAGCATTCGTCATCAAAACTAGTGATGAATTTGATAGTATTCATGTCATTGCTTCTCTGGAAACTGTCAAAATCTTCAAATATTTCCAAGCAATCTTCAAGTTCATCTTTCCCAAGCTTTCCTGTTAAAAATTGAAAAGATGTGCCATGTCATTTTCTCAATGCAGTTGGTCTTTACCAAGTTCATCTACAACAAGTTCTCAGATAGTTTGTTAATCAGATTTCTGAAACTTTATCCTGTATAAAGAATTTAAAATGAAATTGCATGAAAATTACCATTGACATATTTATTGTTTACTTGACAGAACCACTGCTATATTGCATTTTTGGCAAAGCCATTAGGATATAACCCATAATGCTTCTGGGAGAAGGCTTTGCTAATAATTTAAAATAGCTAAAGGCTTTGTTAATAACTAATGGATTTATCACAACGGTACACGATCCTGGCTTTTTTGTCTGATTTATCCTGCAATGATATTTGTCATTGCTTTCATCCTTGAGCTCATAGTAAGCTGCATTTTCTGACTAAACTTATGTTCATAAATACTTGATATTTTATACTCCCTTTATACCTTTAGGGATGAGATGGAAATAAGCTCAAAGACCTGTTATGTGAAGTTTAAAGACAAGGCAAGCTGTGATGTTTCCCAACATTTAACTAATACTGTCTTTATTGACAGACCTTTAGTAGTTGTACCATTAACAGAAGGTATGAGTGAAGCTGCTTGGGAGTTATTATATTTCTTATCTCTGTTATTAAGCACTAGTTCACCATTTATATCACCATTGAAGTTGCCATTTAACTCACTGTAATGCCTGTGTCATATGCATCAATATTTATGATGAATTGAACATCAGAAATGTAAACAACTAAAAACTATTTGTTGAAAGGCACAAATTAATATAGTAATTTTTACGATTCACTAGCTTAGATCTAGTAATAAATTGGCATGGTATACCAGATTTAACTTGGTTATTGACTTGTCTATGTGCTTGTTCATGTTTCTATCTTTCTTTCTCTTTATCCAATTGTTTCTCTGCCTTTCTTTCTTTATGACTTTAGTTATTTCCATTTCTCTTCAGCTCTATATTACTTCAATATCTATTATCACCCAGTCATTGTAGCTTCACTTTTTAGACATCAAATGGTTTGAAATAAATTTCAATTTTTCTACCTTTCCAAACATTTTATTTATTCTTTCCTACTCATAAGCTGACATTCCTGATGAAAAGACAGCCATGCAAGACCAGAACAAAGAAAATGGGTTTTTTAACAGTGAAGCATTTTTGGATCCATTTTCTTCAGACCCATTCCAGCAGGTAATTAATTTGATAGTCACATATAAAATTTTTTGATTTCACATTTTGACATGTATCTACTCTTAATGATTTTTTAACAGTTTAATTCAATAGTCAGTATTTCTATCTTCCTACTTCCCATCCATACTGGAATTGGTGTGCAGCATACCATATTTACATAGCAGACAACTTGGGCCAGTGGTTCTTAACTTTATTGAAGGTACCAAACCCCACAAGTTTCATTCATATATTCATCAAGTCCTTTGTAGTTGGAAAAATATGATGTGCTTTTTTCTTCAAATTCAAAACATATGTATATAACTGTATCCTGTATTAGTTCACAAGCTGGCTAAGCAGAGCGTGACATCAAAAAACATATGAGTGGGGTAAACCAAAACCGCCAAACCTCAGAAAATGACCCACTGAGCACCTGGGGTTCAACCAAACCCAGGTTAAGAATTACTGACTTAGACCAATTATGGTATGGCTTCCAACTACAAAATGATGCTAGTGTCAACTTAAAAACCTCTCAAAGCTATGTAAAAAGTATGTTATGATATGCCTCAAACTTTGAATTACACCAATAGCTTGAGATATGAATACTTCAAGTTTTGTAGAGTATAGAATTTGATATTCATTCGAGCTCTATGAATGTTTTTCTTATTATATCTTTTTGATTCTTTTCTTTATATTTCATTTGAATAGAATTACTTGTATTAACTACTATTTCTCAGGTATGGTGTCAAAAGCTCTCTACAGTTTGTTCTTTATCTGAAGTTTCTTACTTGTCTAGGTAATGATTGGCCTTGGCCCAGGAACTAACCTACCCCCACCACCAGTTCTTGGAAATCTTGACCCTGTAAAACTGGAAGAAATCAGAAGAACTATTTATGTTGGCAATCTTGAAGAATCAGTAAGCTATATTTTGAATCTCTGTATCCTTGCTCTGCAACTGATCTACATAAGCTCTAGCACTATACCTCAGGTGAAAGTTTCATTTGTTGATTGAAAGCTTTACCTAATTACAGAGAATCCAGGCAGTTTGAAGCAACAGCATAAGTATAGATATTATACAGAATATCCTTGATTAATTCAATTGATATTAAGGTATGACCCAAGACTACTTTTGTTTGTAAGACCAGCCACTTTTCTTTCATAGCATAGAGACTTTATCTTTAAAATATGGTCTATCCATGTAAAACATATATGCTCTAGTTGCATTCAATCTTACATGAGCAAATGACAATCACACATATAATGTTACACATTTTCCTATATTACTAGGACTATTTGAAAGTACTCAATTTGAGGGGGACAAACTATAGAAATGATATGGCTTTACCAGGAATTCTAAATCCATTCTTCTGCCATTTAAGGTAACTCCAGAAATGCTGGTTGCTTTCTTTTCTGGTGTTGGTGAAATTAAATATGTGAGACAATCTGTGCATCCAGAAAGTCAAGAAAGGTATTAGCTTTTAGTTGAATATTGTTATGGAGAAAATGAGTTTTAATTATGTAGGAAAGAGAGCCTTTTGCAACTTAATACATTATGGTAATCAGTTTGATATTAAGACATACCAAAGCTGATAGAAACTAATGAATTGTTTTCTTTCTTATATTGTCTTGTAAATGTGAATAATGATCATACTTATGTTAACTCATTGTCTTAGGTTTCTACTTGCTGTTACTCTTATTTATATTTATAAGAAATTTTTGGGACCCTTCATCATCTGAATACAGCTTAAATTTACTCCTGTTTGTTTATTTATCATGTTTATTACTATTTGAAAATTGCCAATATGTTCCATTTGAATTCCTACTCCTCAACCAGCACCAAGCTTTCCTTTAAATTGCACCCCAACCACTGACCACACCCATATTTAGGGTCTACTTTTGCTCATTTGTGTATAAGACCAGTTGCAGTAAAAGAAATAAAGACCAAGACAGTTTGTAGCTTATATAAAGTGTACATTGTTTTCTATAGCATTGACTCTAAAGAAATACTAGGCAATGTTTGAGACAGTTTCTTGACAGTATTACTCTGTAGCATGAACAAGCATTACTACTTCAAAGAGAGATTATTTGTGTTTTCTATATTAGCAATAATATTATGTTCTGTTGTAGATATGCACTCATTGAATTTACAGACCTTTCTGCAGTATTAACTGCATTACAATACAATGGAGTAATCATCTGTGGCCAGCCACTTAAGTTAGTATAATTATATTAGCAGTTAGTTACTCTCTCTCTCTCTCTCTCTCTCTCTCTCTCTCTCTCTCTCTCTCTCTCTCTCTTCTACTTCGACCTTGAGAAAATTTTTGAATGTTGAATTTTTGGTAGATTTCACTGGTGTGTTTTGAAATAGACTGAAAAATGGTCATAGAAAAGGTCCACTATTTTTATGTGTTTAGAGAAGTGTAAAAGAAGAACTACAATAAAAAGGGTCCAAATGTTTCTTACATTTAGCAATATTGACAACTGATTCAATGTTTAGAGAAGTTAATTAATTTAGTATTTGCTTTGTTGAGTTTTCGAACTGTATACTCTTGGGCAAAAAGGCTAGCTTACTTTGTTTCTAATCTTTGGCTTTCAGGATCTTACCATGTCAGATAGTTTTTCACATATTTTGTTAATATTTCACTCTTTAGAATAAATTATTCAAGATGCACAATCTCAAAGCCAGATTTTGAAAAACTTGAAGCAGAGAGAAAAAATGCTGATAGGCATACAAGATATACTTGTAAGTGGTTGAATTAAGTGTTTGTTCACACCTTTAGCAATACAATAATAAATTTTGCAAAAGACAGTGTGATTGGGAGTATGATCAGATAAGCATAACTACTCAAATGGCCATTTAACAAAAACAATACAAAATGCAGTACAGATGCCAAGGACTCAATTTTCTATAAAGTCTGTTCCTATAGAACAAAGAGCATATATTACTGAAAATTGTAAGTGCAGTTCTTGGTGGAGGTTTGATGACCTTGTATCTTCCTACGCCAGGGACAGCACAGTATGTAATAGTTGTCTTTGTTGTTATTTTTAACTGATATATATAAAAAAGGATTTTACCAAAATTTTATAGGCCCCTTATTAGAGAGGAGTAGCTTAGATTAAATGTTCAGAAGAAAATTAAAAGATATACAGGGTCTGTGCTGCTACCTAAACTCCTTTAAAACTCCTTAGAATTAACTTGTATTTTAAAGGGCACGTAAAACTCCTTAAATTCATGCGTTCTAGAAGAAAACTCCTTAAAAACTAACCAGTTCTTGGGGAAGAGGATTTTCAGCAGCAGATTTATTTAGGAACTGACTTGTTTTTTGTCAAGGAAACACACATATACTACTCCTTAAAAATCATCTTTTGGTCCTTAAAAAGCAAAAAGCTCTTTGATTTCCACTTAACAGAGCACAGACCCTGGATAGAAAAATACTAGTATTTCCCAGTGCTGCTTCTCCTATTGCCATCTTGTGAAACATGAGATTACATGCAGACTGACATTATCAATACTGGCATTAGTAATTGATAGGATGGTGATAAACTGTACAACATCGTGGTTTGAGTTATTTTGCATTTGCATTGTTTCTTGATTGGTTTTACAAATTTGTCAAAAGTACTTTCTCTATTTTGTAAGTAAGTGGAATCAGTAGTTGCAATCAGTTTTCAAATACATTTTTTGAAGTCAATGGTGAAAATTATTTGTTTTATGAAGTAAAAATGTTGTTAGGATATATCAATGTTGGCTTAAACATTTTTTTATAAGAAAACCATCATTTTGCATGAGCCTCAATTTTCTTATCTGTTGCCAAAATTTAGCCTGAGATTTTCTTAAATTTTTCTTAATTTTGTCTGAAATAAACTGGCTAAAATGGTTTAATCAGTCGTCATTAATATTGTATACTCAAATTTGAAATCTATCTTTAGTGTTTTAAATGCAGTAATGACAAGACATTGATTTTTGCCCAATAAAAACAATTAATTTTGGAATTTGAGCCTCATGATTTTCTTAAGATTTTCTTAGATTTTGACCATTTGAGCCTAATTTTCTTATAAGCTTTTTTCTTATAAAAAAACGTGTATTTGAAAATGTAAACTTAATTTCTAATCTTCAACCTTTCTTCACTTTGTAGCAAGAAGAAGATCAAGTTCATTGTATGTTCAATTTTTTTGTCTCTAAGTTTTCTTCATTTTATAATTTACCAAGGTTTGAGCTATTCTATGGGCTCACATGGGCAATTTCTGAATCAGTCCATCTGTTTGCTAAGATAATATTGGTTTATGAAATGTTTGTTATATTATGCCTGGTTTTTAGTCTCTGTCTTTCGTGCTTTTTAAATATTGATCACCTACTCTGAGTATTTTCCTTTTGTCTATGTTGTTACTTAATTGTTTGAGAGTAAGCAATGGTGTTTTTATGTCCTACCACTGAAATATGTATGTATTGTGCACAGGGGCATGTTGGAAAGTTGCCAAATTTTTGTCCAAATTTACCCATTTTCCTTAAAATTCTCAAAGAACTAAAAACATATTGATTCTAATTAAAAACAAAAAATTTACATACACTGCTTTTTTATGAGTTCAGCAACACTTAAACTGACAGGCTGACTCAAACACCTGGGAGATGTGAGAGCCCCAGTACACCCCCAGTAACAGTGCCTCTGATTGTAAAAGATTTAGAATTTGTTTGTCTTGGCAGATATTTTTAGGATTGTTTCACAAATCTCATCTCATTTTATGTATTTTATTTCAAGATATAGGTCAAAGTCCCGGTCTAGATCAAGATCAAGAGAGAGAAGCAGAAGAAGGAGTAGGTCTGGTTCTAGACGATACTCAAGATCTAGAAGGTCTAGGTCAAGGTCCAAAAGACGAAGGTCAAGATCAAGGTCATTTTCAAAATCATCTAGACGTAGGTCAAGGTCAAGGTCAGCAGCTCGCAGGAGAAGAAGGTCACGCTCTAGATCAAGGTCAGTTCAAGTTGAAGTATTTAAGCATGGTGAAGTATGTCTATCTGAAAGAGCAGGGCTTGTTTGTTTCAACTAATCCCAGAGGTCTTCCATATTGTCGGCATTTAGATATGCATCGTGTAAATGAAAGCATGCTATTTTTCATATCTGATGTGCCTGAGTTGATACTGTTTTTGGTAGGGATGACAGAGCTGCTTCTATATCTCATTACTTACGCTTAGTGTATTTTGTGTCTCGCAGTGATCGACGACGGCGCAGGTCGATTTCAAAGTCACGCTCTCGATCACGCTCAAGGGACAAATATGGAAGTTCACGTCGCAGGTAGGATAGGATGCCTTTAGTATTCTTATTTATCTTTCCTTTGTTATATTCAAAGTGAGTATCATCTTTTAGAATCGTTTTGAATCACCAAGTTCGTGCTTTCCTTTGCAATTTTCAAAAATTTCTATTGAATTACGTCTCATCTGAATCCCTGGTGGATTGTCAAGTCATTTTCGTCCTCTTTGTGGGGCACTAGATGCTAGGTTGCTTCAAAATTTTTTATTTGGACTTTGGCACTAAAATTCCTGTAATGTGTCCTGAAACATGTATGTGCCCTCTGTGTAAACTTCTTGCAATGCTGTTTCCCTGGGCAGACTTCTTTTTAAGTCTGAGGATTCTGATGTTTTAGTTTGTAGCGATGTATCTTAGTTGTGTTTCCTTGATTGGCTTTGTGTTTAGGGCAATACTCTCCTGTATTTCTCTACGTTACAGCGTTTGAGATACAGTAGAATCCCGTTAACTCGGATATTCACTAAGTCGGATGAATTTCCTGCCCCCCCCCTGAGGGTCCAAGTTAACGGGATTCTACTGTATTCGAAAATTTTCATTGATTATGTTGCACAGGGATACCTGTATTCAAATAAGTTTCTTTTATACAGAGACCAGCAGCCATCAGTGCTACAAAGCCAAAAACCCATCTCAAAACAATTTGTGTAAGCTTCTTTTTCATATTGTGAAATATTACGTTGCTCAACAGTGGTGTGGAAGCAGAAACGAGCTGAGATAGGGTTGCCGGATTTGCAGCCTCAGAAATTCTCAAATACTTGGATAGATAAAGAGATTTCTGGATGGAGTATTGAAAGTCCCTAGGGACTTTAAGAATTTTGATGTTGCGGAAACTCTGTTGAGTTTCTTTTAGGCCTTTAATTTATGCATAAAAAGAATGCCCTTTAGTTTACAGTAAGCATAGCTATGACGTGATAAAGTAGGCTTCTTTGTGCTTGTTGAAGACAAGTTCAAGGTTTTTTATAGATGCAGTTAAACATTAACAAAGCACTACGGACACTAACGCTTTGCAAGACGATAGTACAGGAAGTGTGAACATGCATTGCAACCCTGCGATTGTAACATATAACAAGGCTAACATATATAAATGCAGAAAATATAAACAAAAGAAATGATTACAAATGCAATTACTAACAGGAGATAACAAAGAAAAGAAAATTCGTCACAGTGACCACTTCGGAAAGCGAGTCCGGAGTTGTCCCTTGTCGAAAATAATCTTCAAAAACAGTGAATTATGTTAAACTGAGAATAAGTCGACAAAGGGCTTTGTTTTCCTATAGGACAGATGGGTATAGGCTTACAAATTCAAGGTGATAAATTTTTAGCTACGTAGATGGCAGTTTTGTGTAGTAGAATTGTTTTGGTTCTTACCTCTCTATTCCATTTTTTGTAGACGTCGTTCATCAAGATCGCGTTCCCGTGAGAGAAAGAAGTCAAGGTCGCGGTCAAGGTCAGCCAGTAGAAGCAAAGAGAAGAAAGAACTTGACAGCGAGACGGAGAGAGGGAAAGATAAGGATAAAAGCAAGGAGGAAAGTGAGAAAGATGTAGCAGCGGAGGAGAAGCTTGTTGATGACGAAAAGGAGGAAAGTAGAGAAAAGGAAAATCAAAAGGAAAGCGGAAAAGAAAAGGAGAGCAAAGACAGAAGCCGTTCCAGGTCAAGATCCCCTAGCGACAGGTAAAATGATATGGCGTAACTTTGTCGCTTGGTCTGATTCCATTCACTGTAATATTTTTTGTACCAAATGAATTCTGCATTACTCCTGTATTGAAATAGGCACCATTAATGTGAAGACCTCCTTAAATCATTTCCTCTCTTCTAGGAAACGCAGTAGGCATGATCGTGATAGTCGGTCTGCAAGTCGGTCACCAAGCCGTCATCGTGATCGTAAAACAGAGGAGAAATCTCGCGACCGTGACAGAGACCGCGGTAAAGACCGTGAAAAGGACCGTGACAGAGATCGCGACAGAGACCGTGATAAGGAACGAAATAAAGAAAGGGATCATGACCGTGACAGAGATCGTGATCGTGACCGTGAAAAGGATCGTGATCGTGACCGTGACAGAGATCGTGATCGTGAAAAGGATCGTGACCGTGACAAGGATCGTGATCGTGATAGAGTAAAAGAGCGTGATCATGACCGAGGAAAAGACCGTGAAAAAGATCGTGAAAAGGATCGTGATCGTGACAGAGAAAAGGATCGTGATCGTGACAGAGAAAAGGATCGTGATCGTGACAGAGAAAGGGATCGTGATCGTGACAGGGAAAAAGATCGTGATCGTGACAGAGAAAAGGATCGTGACAAAGATCGTGATCGTGGCAAAGATCGTGACCGAGAAAAGGATTATGATCGAGAAAAAGAACGTGGAAAAGACCGTGATCGTGGCAAAGATCGTGACCGTGGAAGGGACCGTGATCGTGAGAAGAAGCGTGATAGAGATGAAGACTTCGACACGAGTAGGCAAGGTGAGTAACGTTGTTTAGCATAGATAAGCAAAGCACTTCCCTCAGGGAAAGGGGGTAAGTTAGTAGGTTTGGAGTAAGTATCCTTGTGGTTACTTAAGGGTTACTTTTTTAATGCAGAGTGTTGAATTATTTGTGCCAATGTTTTAGATTTGTGTAGAACTGTGGATGATATTTGAAGAAAAATGCAGACTTCCAATCAATATTTTTGGAAATTTCTTGTCTTGAATAATGTTCTTTGCACTGAGGAATTTTCGTTCACACTTTTTGAGCCATGTACAGAATTACGGACCCAAATTTTGAATCAAAATGGCACATCCCCGTCCTGACCTATGCCCTGCCCCTTTAGTTCATTCCCAATTCGTCCTTCCTTTGGACTGGATTTAATGTCAAATCACATAGAGTAAGATTTCTTATCCTTTGTCATATTTTGTTAGAACCTACGGAACTCAAATTTTGATTTTTCATTAGATGATGCTGGCAGTGACATGAGTCTGGATGAAGAGTACACGACATCAACAAAGAAGAAAGCGAAACGATACTCCTACGAGTCAGATGAAGAGCCAAGTCGAAAATCGAAGAAGAAATCGCGGTCATCAAGAAGAAGTGACTCAGAGTAGAACCAAAACTGAAGCTAAAAGCTGTGTTCGTATTTCAGTTACATATTCCTGAGTACTTCTTGTACCTTCATGGATTAATAACATTTCTACACCCTCTATGGTAGTAACAGGAATATTAGAAAATGGAGATTTGTTGCTCACTTCTTCTTCAGGTGTATGCCTTTTGAAAACTTTTTTGTTGTATTATCTTTTATAATATCCTTTATGTATTATTCTTTGATTATTCTTCAAAATGTTCTCATTAAAAGTATTTTTAAGTTGTAAAGGGTTGCAGAACTGAGGAGTGAAATTTAAAAAAATTTACGTGTAGGTTGATTATGCGTGCCTTTACACGCAAGTAAAAATTACAATAATCTGAACCCTGCACAGTTTTGTAAGGTAATGGTCTTGTTGGAGGCAGGGTACACATTTTGTATAGGATAAAACACACGACACAACCGCACAGAGATGGGCGTAATGAAACTTATTTATGTATTCACTAAATAATATTTGGGCCCCTTCGCTTGTTAGCTTTCAAAAAACAACGTTCAACCCTTCAGGCATTGAAATGCCGGCATCTTATTAAGAACCTGAGGTTAACTGCATTTTTATATCACAGTTTTGAGCCCACCACTTAGTATTGGAACGTATTTTGGCTTGGCAATTCTTGCCAAAGAAGTAAGGGGAAGTGACATGGGATTGGTCTATTTTGCAAAATTATGATTACGTTGGCAGTTGTTCTCGTCTTCTATTGGCAAGATAATTGTGTGTTTATGTATAAGAGCACAAATCACTTTACTTAGAAAAGTACACTACAATTTGATTCATGTGTGGAAATGAAGCAGGAGAAAATTACTTTCAAGAGCAGGGGTGATTTCTAGGGGGGCTCAGGGGGCGGAGCCCGCTTTTTAAAATTACTGTTCATTTGGGAGGGCTCAGCCCCACAACATTCTTGTGCTGGATTTGTTTCAAAGCTTATTGACCTTGCTTCCAAAGTATTTTCGATTTTTATGATCAATTATGCACTGCTACATGGTTATTGAAATATTGCTAATTGTTGATTATACTATACCATTATCGAACTAAATTATCACATCTGCGTCTTTAAAAATGTGGGCGTGGTTATACCTAGACCACACCCAAATGCTAGTGTGGCTACACCCAGTGGTGATTTATAAAAATTTTAACAAGGGGAGCTCTAGACACAACCACGCCCATAGTTTTGGTGTAGCTCGGCTACAACCACGACCATATTTTCAAAGACGGAAAAAAAAATGATAAATTAGTATAATACTGATATAGTATAGTCAACAATAAGAAATGCCTCAATAACCATATTGCAGTGCACAATTGGTCATAGCACTTTGGAAGCAAGGCCAATAAACTCTGAAAAGCTAAGCCAATGCAAGAATTTTAGGGGGGCTGAGCCCCCCAAATGAGCAGAAATTTTAACATGGGGGGCTCCGCTCCCCTGAGCCCCCCTAGAAATCACCGCTGGCTACACCTAGACCTCCTTGTTAAAATTTGTAGAAATCACCAATGGTAAGGTGGCACTTAAAAGACTTAAATAGCTATTAATTTTGTTTGAAAAAGTTAGTAGCTTAATTCATCAAGCGTTGCTTTGGAACGAAGTGATTACATGTTTTATGCAAGCGCCAACATCGATGAAAGAATGTCTAACAAAAATATTTCCAGTATCTGAGGGCATGAAATTCGTCTGTTTCACTTAGTAATTCTTAGTTTATATAGATATATACATACATGAAAAATGGATAAAAATATTTACATATAAAAATTCAGGATACAAATTACCAGTGACAAAAATACATCAGAATACAGCTATATCGTTATACTGTCGACAGGTATTTTTAAAATCTGTCTTTACCAAGACAAACGGCTACCTCTCTTTATTCATGCCTGAAATTCCACCAGTATTTAGAAAACTTTGATGACAATGCCTACTAAACAGTTAAAACTGTGTTCGAAAGCAATAGCTAACCCCATCTCCTAACTACTTCACATCAATGGAAGCAGGTATTTGGAACAGAAACAGCAGATTATTCAACAATAAACTTTCAGCTCCTATTCTTAACGAAATTAATAGAGACAAAGTTAATCCTATCTCAGACCTAATGATACTCCGTCAAAATACCCACTAAGTTGTCGACAAATAGGGACTCATTTATCAATAACAACACATTCTATGGCTATAATCTCTTACCACAGTACAAAAACAAACATGTGGCTTTTCAAATTAATAGCAACAACATTATTCCGATTGCCTAATAACTCATATTCTTCTCTCTCTAAGATGAGCACAACTTGCAATCAGCAGAAATATTTAACTAATTAAAGAAATAATTGCTTGGTAGAGTGCAGATTTTTTGCAGATCAAACGGAAAAGGAAAATTCAAAATAATTGTTCTATTTCGCTTTCTCCCGTTCTGTCTTCATCAACAGCGCCCCATTTTGAATTCTGTTTTTAGTCAGGCGTGTTCAAATCGCAGGAAAAACCTTCAAATTATATACCCTTTGAAGTGCTCCAAACCATACGATTTTATTTGGTTTGTTATTGATCTGGCCTACTACGATTATGATTTATTTTACAACAATAAAAGCGTAAATTCATTCAGTACAGTTTCAACATAGATATACTGGGTTCAGCTTTGATAATTAGGATACATTATAAGCTCTTCAATTAGTTGCTGATATGCATTGTCCTTGAGTATATTTGAAATATGACATGAAAGTACATCTTGGCTGGTATGCATTTACGCACCTTAAAACACTTCCAGAGATTGAAAGCTCAAAAGAAAACCAGAATCAACAGCGTTCACCCAGGAAGAGGGAAGTTTGACAAGGGAGATGATCTCCAATTTTAGTCCTAATAAAGGCAGTAGTCTTGGTAACTGAGGAATAAATCTAACAGAAACTCACAACAGAACCATTTCCAATGGGCATAGGGAGAGTGAAGATCAGATTGCTTGTTCAATAAAGTCTTGCATTGAAGGAAGCAAATTAAACGGCTACGTATGTCACATTGACATATCTCTTGTTTATTTCGAATTCAGGTGATTCCGTTATGAATACAATCATGCCATGGCGTAGTTTCAAAGTATGGAAAACCAACGACGCAGGACGAACTTGCGACTTCTCTATTTGCCAACATGTGACAGAAGCCGTCCAACTTGACTTCAATCTGCAAAGCCGTGTTTACGTTCTTGTACAGAACTTTACGTAACCAGTTTGCAAACAACAAAGGCAAACCACCAACAAAACATCAGAGTTTGCAAATTGCCAATTGCCCTTGGTTTGGTATTTGTGTAATAATATACGTAATTCTGCTGCTTCTGTACTAAAATTTTGTTGTCACTCGGCGGGATCTCTTTAGGTTGAACAACTGGTACATGATTCCTACATAAAATACAGACACATCCATTATTGAAAACGCTGGTATGCGAATAAATCTAAAAAACATATGCAAAAAGTTCCTAAAGCTAGGAGCTCAATTACTTTCTTTTTTATAAGAATAGAGTTCATAAGAATACTGAAGCTTACAATCGCTGAAATCTAGAAATAATTTATGAATAATGCGAGGTTTAAGTTTCATCAATACATAAGAATCTTTTTGTATCCTAGTTATAATACTGCTTACAAATACACTTTAACACTATCGATACAACAGATAAACCCTTCCTTAGTTTTATGATGTAGATAAATACTTCAAAGAAGATTGGAATATATTCCTTAAATTTCTAGGTGAAGTTAAACCTTTGGTAACTAAAAATAATTTAAGAATAATTCTTGGCTAAAAATCAGAGACATTTTAGAAAATTGAAGCTCAGCAAAAAATTAGGTATTATTCTTTTAAAAAAAGAGTGTAAATATGAGAGAAGATCAAGGTGTTCATCTCACAAGAAACTAAGGAGCCTGATCAAAAGTAATTGAGTGAACTGGTAAGTGAAAAGAGGGAGTTTAGATATGTCTAACCATAATATATTTTTGAATCCAAAAACTCTTAATGCTTTCGTTGCTACCCTACCGTTATGCATTATGATAAATAAAAATAGCCCCGTATACTTTCGTACGTATGGGGAGTGCCTGTTAGAGAGGACACTTAAGCTGAGCCATCGGCATGTGAGGTAGGGTGGCCAGTTCCTTTCCTCATCGCCTTTATCTCCCCAGTGTTCCCACTGGGTACCCATTTGCTGCTGGGTGAACAGTGAGCGAGCGTTCAGTCAGGGCATCGAGTCGGGCTCGAACCGTAGACCTTCCGTATGGGAGGCATGCGCTCTAACCACTATGCTACCTCGCTCATTGCATTATGATGAACAACTTAAAAAACAACAAAACGATGAGATAGACTGTACAAACTCACCAGGTTACAGTTGGAGTAGTTTGTCTCGTTTTTATGGCTACTGTCGTTCTTCTCGTCCCTCTAAAAAACAAGTCAAATCTGGTTTGTTGTTGATGTTGTTGTTTTCTGTTCCCCTGCTGCTGTCTCTTCTTCTTCCTCTTTTTTATAGCTTTTCTTCGCGCTCGTCGTTTCTCCCATTTCCTTTGCCTGTAAATAAAAATCAGTAGTTGAACATTTGATAGATAGAGGATACAGTTATGCTACTTCTGTTGCATCCTTTGATACAGGCTAGCAAGGTCAAGACCTGAGTTCAATGGGAAATTTTCAACTGCTCTAAATGTGTAGTTTCTATTTTAAACGTGAATTTATAGCATACAACAATTGCGTAGCTCAAAATTGTGTTACTTAAAGTCGAAAACAATCTGAGATCGCTGAAACTTGAGGGCAAAATCAATTCGGTTTTTAGGGTGCAACTCCCTTCCCTAACCAACAATTCACATTGGTGACGCTAGTCGTCCAATCCAATCACGAAGTCATAAAATAGACTTGTAGCAAGCTGCCGCTTCGCTTTCCACAGTAGTGGATTCTGATTAATTTAGTATCCTGTATTCTCCAATCTAAAGAATGCCAAATTACTGTGGTTTCAGGAGAGCCTGAAAAGATAAGGCTGTAGCCTGTGAATCACTCTGAACTCACCCTTCAGTGCAACGTAACGGAAGGAGCCACGCAGAAAAATTCTTCAACAATTCAGATTTTGGCCTTGAGCTTTCAAGGCAATAAAAAATAGTTATCACTATTTCCGATGTTCTAAATTAGGCCTTTATTCTACAATGTTTGATTTCTCTCACAAATTCCTCTTTCCTCGAGGAAAAATACTTAAAGGGACCGAAATTGCACGAGAAACGCCATTGAAGACTTTAATAGGAGAGGCAAGTGCTAGTAGCATTCAGTAGAGTGGTGTAACCGACGTAGGATGGGGGTAGGACAACTTCTAAGAGCCACCAAGCATTTAAGGCACTGAAAGGGGAACCCCCACAGATTTTCAAGACATAAGCCTTTTGTACTATTTAGGGTGAAAATAACATGGGGGCTTCGATCTGACTGAATTCCTAAGGACGAGTGTTTATGATGTGCCACTGATTTAGTAATAAGCTGATAATTAGGATTCATGGATATCTAGTTTAACTCTTTTCATGGGAAAAATATAAACGCAGGTTGATACTGTTAAACTGTTATCTATACCCACTTGCTAAACTATTTACCTATACTCACATCTTCACTTCTCTGTCAATACTTTCTTTACTACAGAAAATAGCATATAGGTTTATAAGTACGCATTCACGAAGGGTACAAAGTGAACAAGCAAAAGCATGAGCTCTTTTGCAAGGCCATTATGAATTGCTACATGGATGGAAAACTACCAATCAAATCTCTAGCAAAGCAAATCATGACACTTACCCGGACAAGTAATCATCGGGTTTAATGTGGTCAATTTGATATCCTTTATTCTGTAAAAGTTCCACTACTGATGACTTTCCAGACAGATGACCTAAAAAGAAATAGAAGTCTAAGATGCTTGACCAATATACCATCCTTGATTCCATTCTATCTGCAAGCAGGAAAAGCTCAATCAGATAGAAGCTACTACGAATGCCAATGCTGTTCTTATAACTAGTTAAGCAAACGATGTATCTATCAAAAATAGTTGAGCATTTACACTTATCTTCTAAGGCCAAAAATCTTTTCTCAAGTATAGCTTTGCTGACACTAATACAGTTCACACTAAAACTACACTGAGCAACAGCCTATCACTTTGGAATTTGCATTTCTCCTTTAACAACTCCGCTAAATATCAAAGAAATGGACTTTCAAGAAATAGGCTCTGTTACTTCCTAGACTCCCACGGAATATCAAAGTAAATTCTATATGCTTTTACGTATTGAAGTGAACATCTGACACTTAGTCTCAACGTTCACGTATTCAACTCAGCATTCGTGGTCCATACAGAAGAACAAACCCTTCAAAACCACAATATTTTGCCCCTTAACGATTTCTTCTGCTTCCCCACTAGACGGGCGCAGGAATACCCAACAAATAGCAGTGAAAACTACACATCTAGCAGTAGAAAGTACCTGAATAAAACATCAGACCTAAGATAATGCTGGTCATAAGAAGAAAAAGAGAAATAATCCAATAAAGGTTGACCTACATGTTTTTAACCCTGTAGCTTCACTAAGTTGTAAAGGATTATGCTTATCGAAGATTGCGGCTAAGAGAATCTACCGATAAGCCTCAGTTACAGAGAAAATGAAACAGGCCACAACATACAGAAAGTTACAGCTTAGCGTTGATTCATAGGCCATGACACAAGTTTGCTAAGGTAAAGGAAAGAGACTCCTAATATGTTACTAGAACCTTATGGTATTTTATGATGAAAGAGAAACATTTGGAAGCTTACCAATCTACTAAATAATGATGATTATGATTATTGCTTAAACTTTTCGTTCAAAAATAATGAATGATTACACCTATATATCTCTATAAGTAACAGGCAATGTAAAATAGAAACTAGAATTACAATTTATAACAACCTAGAACTGAAAAAGGCATAGAATAAATACGAGTATATGATGATTAGAAAATTCCTATTAATGAACAGTAAATATGAGAGACTAAAAATATCTAAAAGCATTAATGCTGAGGGCAAACCACCGTTACACACTGCTTTCCAATAATGACACGTAGAATAAAAACACTACAAATAACATAGGAAAGAATCAAATATCGAGGAGATTTCTTCACTATGGAAATTTGCTACAAAAACCAAGTGACACGTCACTACAATAAAGTACTATACGGAACACTTTTAGTTGTTCCTAGTCGATCACATGGATCTTTCCGACCAATCACATCTAAGCAACAAGTTCATATTTCATGACGCTGAGGTGGCATACAAATCACCAGACAAAAACTTCTAATTGTTCACGCGGCAGTTCAAACTGGCCTTGGGCATACAAATTTTTCTTCAGTATTTCATAACACGTACATGAAGTCGTTAGCCACAAAACTAAAAAAACTTAGCCAAAATAGGCTTTAAGATCCATCTATGTAACACTTATGATAATATTGATCGTAATATTGCACCAACAAATATACTACGTCGTATGGACGGTGTTCTACTCTTTTGGAGTGTACCACGCTTAATAATATTACCCAATATCGTACAGTTCAAATCCAGAATGTCTGCTATTCAAATCAATTTGAATAGCCAGTCCTATTTCAAAACCACTTAAAGACTATTAACCTAAAGCTAACGATGCTCGTGAGTTTAAACATTGTAGTTTCCACTAATTTCTCGGAATACAATACTGATCAATGATATTTCTAAATTAAAATTCTTCAATTTCAACGCTACCGTTCATTAACGATGCTAGTTCGCATAAATGGTATCCATAGGATAGAAAAAAAACTGTTCCTATGATCTGCACGAATAGCACGTTGCACACGAATACGTGGCAAAGTAATCCACGAATAAACAGACTAGGACTTAAGAGTATTGCAAAATAAACGTCATTGCTGATTTTCCACTTTAGATGATCAAAAGGCAGTTGTGGATTGCTCCCAACTATAAACAAGACTGCATTAAGCCGATTGAAATATTCAGTGAGAGTTAAGACAAGCCTTCTTTCTACTGCTATGGACTTCGAACATTGGCTAATACTTCTATTATCATTAAAATCTCTTCAAAGAAACTCCTCAGTTCTGCTCAAAACTCCAAGAACCTCGTTAAATCTATGAAACTACTAAGAAGTAGGACTGTTGAAATACCATACAAATGAAGGTGCATTTAATACTCTACGAACCACCTCGTTTCATAGAAATAAGTGACTTAGCAAATTTAATATGACTAATATATTCAGAAATTTAAAACATAATCAATCACAAAATTCAACTATTGTTACGGAAATATGAAATTAGCACAGACTGAAAAACTCCTTGGGTTCTGGATACATTGGCAACCATTTTGACCCAAACTCCAAAAGACATACTTGTTTCAATAACATGACTAATATTCCAGAAATGAAAACTTACCCGTCCCAATTGCAAAGAAAAAAGTCAACGTTTTATTAGTCTTCAATAACTCATTTATCCGCCTTGCCATTTTCTTATTCCTTTTGAAAACTAATTCTTTCATCAAGTACTCCTCTATTTCGATTATTTTCTTAACTTGACTCTCAGCTACGTGGTCTTTGGCATTACTATTTACAAGAAGTCTGTTTGATCCAGAGACAATTCCCTTCTCCAAATTGCCACAAAGATAAACTTTAAGGATTTTATCCTGTTCACTTTCATGCTCTGGCATCATTTTACCATTACGGATGAGTTCTTGCAGATGAAGAGTGTAATTCAGAAGAAAAATCGCCTAGAAATGAAAGATAAATGTACTTTAGGCCAGCGTAAGCCCAGCTCAGTCAAAAACAACTCAGTAGCCAAAGGGAGCTCATATATAAAAAAAACAATAGCTGACGTTGAAGGTGCTTTTGACATTTTAAAGTCATAAAAAATCCAGCAGTAGCTAACCGCTTAATGTCACTATGGGGTGAAAGAATCTGCTACCTTGCAAACAGTAAAATCACTGTTAGGGCCCCATGGATTGTGAGAGAAGTGCTCTAGCATGCAAGAGGAATTGTCGGCGAATGTTTCAAGTTGCTTTAGCAAATGGAGGAAACATGAGGTGATTTGCAGTGAAAAACGCATGCACACTTAGCAATCTCAATGTTCAATATTGATATAACACAAATATCATTAAGCAGTTTAATGAAACACAAACATTGCTTTATTTTTGTCGCAATGATATTTCCCGTTAATTACGATCGAAATCTAGAGGGCTGACTAGCAACTCTCCCAAATATCATAAATCTAATTACGCTTTTCTCTATATAATGACAAACCATTTCGATAGAAACATTTAAAGCTGTCGACTATTGCTAGCTGTTAACTTTTATTGATGCAGCTATGCAGCAATTCTTTAGGTGTCAAACTTCAGGGCGGGGTGAACGCACCCTCGCTATCCCCCCAAGTTTCAGCCACTGCTCTAGATGTAAAGCATCACATAAGCAACCACTTAAGGCTTTCTTGGTTCTAAAGAGAATTCAACTGCTAGCTAGGCAAAAATACAGTGTTTGCCATCTACCAATGAAAAGAAACTCTAAATAAGATTTATTCTTTGTTGAAGAAAAAGTCTCAATTTTAATGAACTACAGCATTTTCTACTGTAAGAAACATAATTTTCTTTAAAGACTCGTAGTTGATAATGACAATCAACTCTAAGTCTTGAAGGAAAATGCATAGACTTTAATCAACTACCAGATACAACGAACAGATAAACCGCATCAAATCAAAATTACTTCAGTCATTGAAAGGCCAATTAAATTCTTGCTAAACCACACTGTCGAAAAATCCTTTGATATGAAACTTTGCAGCAAACTCATATGTAGCTCGAAGAAAGGATTTCCGATTTACAAAAACGTACATTAATGGATTGATTGTGTTAAATCAAAGGCCCCATTGCGCACGATTTATATACAACCAAAATTAAATATATATCCTGGCTCTAAATCCACGGAGATCAAAGATCCGTAGGAGGTATTAATAAAGCTTGAGCAACAAGAGGAGTAGAAGAACAATTAAGAAGTTGAATGAGTGAGAAAAGACGTCACTTCGAATTCTTCAATTCTATGTTAATGCGTTCTAAATGGATCTCTTATCAAGGCTAACCACCAAAAACAGAAGATTCCTATACTGCAAACATCACCCATAGATATGCGATGCAATATCACGTGCAGTTGACAATTACATCGTTTTTGAAAAATACAAGTACATCAATTAAGAACTAAAGCAAGTTTTCCATGCAGATGCAAACACACTATTCAATGATTTCAATTCAAAATACAAAGGCCATTAGTACAATATAATCCCGATTGATGGCCACACAAAACGTTCTATTGATCAGCAACGCGTCCTCCCCTAAAATCCTCATGGCGCATTAACATTCCTGCATTGCTTCAAAAACTTTTGACGTATAGCTTGCACCCAATGACATTTATGTAAAAAGAATGTGGGAAAAATGCCAAGTACCAATATATTACCAAACCGAGGTAATCAGATATACCTAGGCAATGAATTCTAAAAACTAAACGATAGATCTATGAACTCTACTCATCTAATGGTTCCAAAAGTACAGATATTCTTGCACTTTTTTCTATATCCAATTCTTTCTTATATCTAATCCTCTCCTTTTTATCAGATAATCCTATAGTGCCTATAGTGAAAGGGAACACAGAGGAACCTAGGCATTCTGATAATGCACCAACATTCCTTTCATTCTTAAAATAACCCCTCCTAATTTAAGAAAATGCTAACAGACTTTGAAACGAACTTTACAGCATCGACAGACAGAAAGAACATGGTCACAGAATTAGTGAAGGGAAGAAATGCCAGAAATCTAAATAGCAGTGAGACTAAAATCCCAAACTAAATAATGATCATTGCCCATTCAGTTATAACTTAATGCAATTTCACTTCACTTGATTAGGCACTTCTTGAATAAGGCTATATCACCGCTACGTCACAATATCAATTCTCCATTGCTTCTACCGTTCGTCCTTATTGGACAAACATGACATTGTGGAACATCATATATATTGGCCACTAAACAAAGCCTTGATTCCCACAGAAACCCGGTGGTCCAAGTGTTGTGAAATTACTAATTAAGTTAAACTAATAATCTTAGATTTCTGATTTATTTCAAAATGACATTACACTAAGTGACATCCTGGTCAATGGCCGAGTACAAGCGGCTTTTGGAAGACTGAATATTGTTAGAACTGTTAACATCCATAAGAACAGAAGGCTTTGAGGCTTGAATTCTCCAAGTAAAAATCCCAAAAAAGCAAAATCTGGCTCTATTGTGAAGTCCACTCAAGGCCTACCAGCTCAAATCATTCCATCCTACAGCTTTGATTGCTGAACAGAGATTTTAGATGTAACTTGAGAAGTAACATTTCCTTTCCACTTAGAAGCATGTACATTCATTAAACCTTATGAATATTGAAAAGTATATCAACCAACATAGAAAACAACACCCATAACTGCAATCCAATTGAATGGTCATATATCAATCTATTCTTGGTCCCCAGTGAGGAATTTAATCATTTTGCCTTTGATATGAAATTTCCTGGAAATTAAGTGTAATTAAAGTCTTCAATCTGCTCTTCAATGAGATTATTTCCTTGTCAGTTTAACATACAAAGATGTTATTCTGTAGGAGAAAAGTGGTTTAAAACTATAATTGAGGCATTCAATGTAACTCTAAAAAGACTATTGATTGAACTTCCCTTGACGAGCTTACAATTTCTCGTACTGGACCTAGAGCCATTAATGCATCATTCTTTTCCTCAAGAAGAATGGAATCAAGTATTGGATGGAGTCCTCACAGGCTCCTCCACAATTTCATTAAATTAATGATTCTCCTTCTTTGAGTATGGAAGTGTTTGAAATAGTGTTTGCAGGATTTTTGTATGCTATAAGGATGTCTATTTCAATTGTCTACTCTACATAGCAACTCAGATACAATTGAATCTAAAATTACTTGCTACATACAAATGCAAAAAGCAAAGAAAGCACTAATTTGGGACTAGCCAAATAACATTATGAGAAAACTATAAAGCTTATTTCAGACTTATTGCTAATTCTAATATTAAGTACCTACCTCAGAAATCCATGGTAAGGCATTTTATATTTCCAACAATGACATAGAACCAGGGAGTACATGCCCCCACATTCTACAAATTGTTATGTTAAGTGCCAACAGCTTATAGAGTTGTTCTTTTTTGCTTGTGAGGGTGGCCCCCTGAAGATATGTCCCACTATTTGAATACGTCCTATATCCCTGACTTCAAATGAACAGTTTCAAAATTGATTTCTAGATCTTAATGCCTGGTTACAGAGCCAACTGGGCAAGTCAATTGCTCAAAAATCAATCACCTAATTGTACTGTGGCACCCCCATAAGAGGAATACAAGCAAATTATTATTTAAGAGTGACACTCCCCATTTCCCATTACCCTACATATGTCATACAAATCTAAAGTAATTGCATGATAAACATCATACCTGTCTGTTGTTTATATTGTTAAATGGATCACATTGATCTTCAGCTGTTTCTAAGCCTCCAGTACTCTTTCCTTTACTTTTTCCAAACTTTGTCAGAAAAAAATCCAGAATTATCTGATGCTGCCTCCTAACACTTGACGGTGTCAATTCTAACATAATTAATACAACAATCCAAACTGGCCTCTTCTTTTTCCAGTTTTTTGTTATTGATCTATAAAGGTAAGCAGCAGCTAAAGCCTTTCGGTAAGTTGTTTCATAATCATTACTGAGCCAACCCTGAAGTGTTCTCCTTACATATGCTAAGTGCTTTCGTAATCGAAGCATAAGATCTTTTGGCAGTATCTTATTTAAGGTTAGGTTACCAGGTAGAAACCTACATTTCTGCAATGCATTTATAGTAGTAAGGTTGCTAAAATCTAGTTCCGTGTAGATGCTGTGACTCTTCTTGAAAGCATATTTAACATTTTTGTGAATATGTTGCGGGTCTTTCCATAGAACATCCCATGGGTAATGTATTGTCCCAAAAAGATATGATGGTGGATTCTTGTTCACTCTCCACAGATGTGAATTCGCTGGCTTACCCTGCACACAAGAAAAGCACAAAAGTAGTAAAAAAGTCATAATGACCTAAATATGAGCAGAGTCCCTTGAGAGGGGGCAGAAGGGAACAAGCACCCCTCATGCCCTTCAGTTGAGGGAGCAGGAGGAGCAAGTATCCCTGTTTGAAATCCAGCTGTTTGCATTCCAAACATCGATATGATACAGTAGAGATCAAAAAGGGATCTTGAATAAGCAATACTCATTAGACAAGACAGTTATTTACATGAATGTGAGAAATATACTCCATGCAAAGGGATGGGATGAAAATATCCCAAAAAGGTGCCTTGGGAGCCCTCAATTTCTCAAATTGATTTGCTAACCTATGGTATTTGACTCCCAATTGCACTTGTTGCCCCCTTGCCCCACAATCCATCCAGCATCCCCAAATATGAGATAAATAAATCTCGACTATGAGGATCCAAAATGCATCCACTTCATTTCTAAAACTACTTCACCTTATCAATCTAGCTCTACAATATCATTACTCAAAATCATATACTTTATTGGGTGTTACATGAAACAAGCAACTCTTATGGGCTATGCTGCATATAATGATATCATTTACAATGGCAGATACTTTGACATTTATGGGGGGATAAAAACATCATAAAAGCCAAAGTACATGTCATGACTAGTACCCGGAAGGAAACAAATTAGTTGTAAGGCTATAGCCATGAAAACATGCCACTGGAGTAGAAGAAAACTGTGGGTGGCTTGAGCCCAGAAAACTTCTGAGGTCACACCCTCCAGAACATTAGAAAATGCCCTTCTGCAAAATAAGATGTAAATTGTGTTCATCACTAATCACTATGCTGAGAAAGAACAGCTGATCCCCTATCTTGTTCTAATTGAAATTTACTAATGAATGTGTCACATTTTTGCAAGTCTGAAATTATTGTGGGGGCAGGCACCCCCACCCCTCCAAATGTCTGCCACTGATCACCTATACCATAAAACATACCAAATACATACATGAAACAGCTGGGCTACACATTTCCCATGTTCTCTACAGGCAATACCAACCTAATCCCCTGATAGGCAGGGAGAACAACACACATGTGCAAGCACCACATTTTGAATACAATTGTCAATAAGCAACTACAAACTAAGGCTACATCAGTATTTGGTAGGTACTTTTAGGACAGCCAATGGCTTGCCATGGTAGGAATGAAACTCATACCATGAGGAAGAGTTTCTGTAGGCCATTCCCCATAATTCTGTAATTCTGAACTAAACATAACAAAGGAATACTTTTGGCATCTACTAAGTTATCCAATATACATTAAGTCATTGCTTCATTTATTCATTCATTCCTTCATACAAAACAAGCAAAATGAAATCTTTAATTACTCCAAGGTGCTTATGAATGGGCAAATCGCCATGTGGTTCAATTGGGATCTCAGTCAATTACATCAAACATAATTTGTCTATGCTTGTATATAAAATAGGATTTCCTTCTCATATTACAATCTCATTTTGCCAAGCAGAAATGCACTTGAAATTCTCTTTCGTGTTTCATATAAGGCTTTTTAGCAAAATGGTTAACAAACCACAAAACCAAGACAGTATGCACAAATAATTAATGCTTGTTTCAACAAAGTTATAGCAAAGCTGAGAAATACATAGCTTTTTCAATTAAACAAAGACATTTTTTAAATGATTAAACTAACAAAATATGATTCAAAGCATCTACCTCTAAATGATAGTTTTCCCTTTTATTGCAAACAGTATAAAAGGCAACTATCATTTAGAGGTAGACACTGTTTACTACATATAGCAAAACAGAGACACATGTCACATCAAACATAATGCTCAGGTTATACTATAACAAATGTTTAAAAACTGCATGAAATTCAGTCACTATCAATTGTGTTGTCTCAAAACTAACAAATTATGTAAGTACTTAAGTAAAAACAACTGAAGATAATTTAATACATAAAACAGTACCACAAAATATTTTAACTGTGAACATTGGACTATCATTTAGGGAAAACTATCATTTAGAGGTAGATGCTTTGAATCATATTTTGTTAGTTTAATCATTTAAAAAATGTCTTTGTTTAATTGAAAAAGCTATGTATTTCTCAGCTTTGCTATAACTTTGTTGAAACAAGCATTAATTATTTGTGCATACTGTCTTGGTTTTGTGGTTTGTTAACCATTTTGCTAAAAAGCCTTATATGAAACACGAAAGAGAATTTCAAGTGCATTTCTGCTTGGCAAAATGAGATTGTAATATGAGAAGGAAATCCTATTGAACATGGGATACCAATATGCCAATAGTTCAAAAAATATATACTACTTTTGAAAGAAAGTTCCAAAAAGCAACACTATTATCTCCACTAAAACAACAACTCTTGCTGGTAAGGGTTTTTCAATAAATCAAAAATATTATTTTATACATTTAGTGCAACTTTCTGAGTAGCTAAGCACAGTTCCTTAGCTATGTGGTTTCCAAGGCCACATAAATTGAAAGCATTGTAATAGCTGAGTCATAATACATTGTGCTTCTGATATGAGTTAGTTACCCAATTCTTAGGATTAACTACATTTTTTACGCATCCAACTATAAACAAATTCTTTATTACTAATATTACTACAGCTCCTTGCCATGATTCTCCCCACATGCTATCATTGTGTTTCATGTGGTCCATCCAAATTAGTGCTTTGAACAACTCAATAACGTTGCAAAACTGAGAACCCACAAGCCTCACTTACTGCTTGTGGGTGTGTCCAAAAAACTCCTAAATGTGAGTCCATAATCTATCAGTTCAATATGCGTATTGTTCTTCAATCCTAAATCTATGGCAAGTCTCTGCGGATGGAATTCAGATGTACCTTCCTTGACGTGTTTGATAGGAACATTGGAACTCGCTTTGCTAAATAAACGCTGAGAACTAACTTCATTAATTACATATAGTTGCTGTATTGTACATCTAAACAAAAAGGCTACTATCCCTGGCTCACGCTTGTATCCATCTAGAAAGACAACTCTTAATGATTTTATTCAGATCCGTTTCCCAGGCTGTCGTTTTAACAAGTGCTAAGGGTCTTCAAAATATGAACAAATAGAATATTCCATTCAATCTTAATTAGCCTTTCGAGATTGACGATTGCCACCTAAATACGATTCCAAGGTAGCTTGAGTATAATTTTCGCACCTGCATTTTCGATCCATAAGCTTTTGATTGTCGAAGTGACTTCAACCCTCAGCAGTGCAACTTATTGAATTTATGGTCATTTATGGGCAGAAAAGGTGCGAGATAAAAAGTTTTATCGATTAGTTACATGCAAAGATTGACAGCTTTGTGCCAAATACAGCACACGTTATAACAGCGATAGCAAGCCATAGTTAATGAACGGTAACAATAATTCGGACATACCACGCATTTGATAGTGAATTTCTCTTTTCCAGATACCATTCTAGCTAACATCTAAAACAAACAGAGCGGGAAATTTGATATACAATTCTAGCATGATAAATCATGTAATCAACGTAACCCAGCTAGTCTTCACCGCACAGTCTATAACAATTAACGTCGACAGACCTTGTCGTGAAAACTTCTCTGCCAACATTGGAATCTATATATAAAAACTGCTTTTCATCGCCATAGGATAAACATGCGGCAAATTCATCACAAACATATCCAAAACCACTGACAAAAGCAAACATTTATGCGTACAAATGTGCTCCTGATTGACTGAGTGTGAATCCCTTAACTTTTCATTGATTATTGATTCATAGTCAGATTGCTTACTACTAAACCATTGTTGTACTCTACTAGAAGTATAAATACCTAGCATGACATAGAATAGGAACCATGTTCATAATTCCATCAAGTCTAAACTGGTCAAAAAATAATTCTGCAGTTCGGAATACTTTTTCTTCTCACTCACAAGAACCTCGTTTTACTACGCAAATGATGTCTGAGATCCACAGCTAAGAATGAAATGCCATAGAACGCTTCCGGCAAAAATAGAAGGTATCTGAACAACTGATATTCTAAAATTATGAAGTAGTAATACCCAGAAGGTCAACCAAGGCTGGCAAATACAAGACTCATGTAGAAAACTAAAGCGCCCTACTTCAAAATTGTTGCCGTTATGGTCTCTAGCAGAGTCGTGAACTTTCCTTTTATTGCTATAGCCTTGCTTGATATAGCACGATGTTTGATCGGTGACGAAAAACATAAAAGTAGTCTTTGCAGAGTACAAAAACAACTTACCGAAAGCACGAAAGTTACTAAAATATCCCTCCATATAATTATCATCATGTTGTTTTCCATTGGAAGGCCTACTTTCCCAATTACATCGAATCACAACAAAATTTCCAGCGATCAGCTGCTGAAAACGACCGTGGAACATTTTCAAAAGTGGACATCGCAAACCACAAACAACTTGACTGTTCTCTTCTCTCATTGACCTTGCACATCCATCGATTTCCTTGCTGCTCTGTGCCAGTTTCACGATCTCATGCCCTCCCGATCTTATGTCGGCACTCCGTTAACAACAGGGGGTGTACTTAGCAAAACAGTGTTATTCTCACAAACCGTAAACTCCCCCTGTTCTGATTCTTGTTCGATAGCACAAGTGCTGGGACAGTATCTTTGAAGTTGAAATCTGCGCATGACAGTAGCGTAACTTTTAGAGTTTACCAGCTTCTGTTTACTAGACTAAAAGCAAGAAATGTCAAGTTTCTGTTATTCAGTAGAGAGATAAGTCACTAGGCCAATTAACCTTCTTATTTTATGCGATTAAAGACTTTTGCTAGAAACGAAACACCGCTTGCAGTTAAAATTTTGAACTCATAGATGGTGCTAATCACACATAGATGGTGGTAATCGCACATCAGGAAAAAGAAAAAAACGGAAATTGATTTGTGGGGAACTAAATTGAAAAGTTGAACATGAAGATCTGAGGATGAGAGAGATTTCTTTGACTTCCTGCCATTCTCCTTGGATCGTCGACTTTTAACACTCTTTTGCATAATCAAATCTGTTTACAATCTGGTCAACGTAATACGAGTTACAAGAAACGTCATGTTCAGAAATGATAAAGCAACGACGTCACTACTTGCTTAGACACTGCTTTCAAGAAATCTTTGCTTTTTTATCTTTGAAGGTGAAGCTTCTTGTAATTCTACTATCAAGATGCTTGCCCGAATGGACATTTTCCAATCTGTTGACAATCGCTGCGTTAAGAGTTGGCCAACTCAAAATATTTTACGCACACTGTTATCGAATCTTGTATGTAAATCCTGAAGGTCTAGACACCTGTATTTTTCAGCAAGGAATAAAAGTTTTGCTTTCTTTGGATAATTCATCCTGGTCTTGGATTAGTTATATTGGAAAGTAATGAAATGAAGATAGTTCATGTAACATGTAACGTTTGAATAACAGCTTAATGCTATTCAGATTTAGACACGAAAGAAATATTTCAGGATATAGCACAACTTCATCCTGTATCTTCTTTTTAAGCAATGAGCTTGCCCTTTCCCTGTCCTCAAAAAATTTCCTAGTTGTGTGTCTGTTCAAGAAGCTTAGAATAATTCTCATTCCACTGCTTCTATTGTCCATTACATTGATTGCGTAATTTTTTGAGAATGCTTATACATTCATTGGAATGATACAATATGAGTTAATTTGTGATGCCTATGTGAATGGATTCCTGATTTAAGAGAGAAAAACCTCATCTTTTACGCCATCTTCTTCTGTTCAGTTATATTTACTAACGAATTAACTTTGTCAAATAACAAGTTAACAGTATTTGTCCATGAAATGTTATTTTTCTTAGTTCTTGCCGCTTCGTTTACAAGTGAAATGAGCAAGTCAAAGGCTACTTACCCATAGTTCAGAAACGCTCTCCAAAACCATCTCTGCAAACACAGAACTTTATCGGCAAACTGTAATTTACTTTCTATCGACAGGAATGCAAATCACCTCCAAACCATAAACACCACTTTATCATAAGGAAACCTTATATATTATGAAAGAGACCGCTGAGGAAGGAATTTAAAGTTTGACTATAAAATTATTTTACCCCAGAGCAAGACACAAAGGAAGCTATCATGACTTCAATGTACCTTCAAATAGATCCCTCTAATGTACCATGTTAGAAGTTAGCAATGATCTATTAGCCCAATATTTTCCCTTTAGAAGTTTTGGTGACTCTGTGAAGTCTCTTCTACCAACCTATGGTCTAGTTTCTCATTGTCAATTTTCTAAAATATTTGGGCTACTTTCTTTCAATGCTTCAATGAAGATCTGCAACGCTGTCTTGTTGATAGGGTAAGGAAGTTTCTTTGCCCACTCGTAACAGTTCCAAGTTACGTCAATGTTTACCAATGCATTTCTTTACTTTGCAAAATAAACTATGTCGCATACCTAAAGATCTTGATGCATGTTTTGTACAAATATATAAATCTAAAACTTCCTTTTATGCCCTAATATTTTTCCTAAAATAGAAAATGCTCTTTAGTTGCAGTAAACGAAGGCATGAGTTTGAGCTATGCAGCTACAACAACACCTATTCTCAGTCCCTGGTCATGCTTTACATCACATATGTAGACATTGCTTACATTCTCCCAATATTCTTAGTGTAGATAAGGTCGCTTGTCCTAACATGATGCCAGACAAAATTGTGCAATTTTCCTAGCCCCTAGTAACGTATTATCTTTTGAATTTGAATCAGTGGATCAAGGACATTCCTTGATTTTATATTCGCTTTCACTATTTGCGTGAATGAGATAAGATAGATCATAAAGTTCAATACAGAATTCATAAAGCAGAGACATTTCAGATGGTGGCACAAAAGGAAAGCCATACACTTCAAGGCACCAAAAGGACACAAAGGCCACCCAAGGAAATGTCCTTACCTTGAATGAAACAAAGTCAAAGTCTGTTCAGTCAAACTGCATGCAAAGAAGCCAATTTTGAATTTAGTTGATTTGATTGGACTGCAGAGCCTGTTTTAGAGTAGTCTTGGGCAGACTTTGTAGTATTGGAAATCTTGAGTGTGGTCTTTGCACTTTACAATACGTGGTTAACTTTCTCACTTTCACATGCTTCTTATTTCGCAGATGTCTTTCTGTGCTTTGACCTGTATATAATCTATATAAATTTCTAGAATATTACAACATGTATACCAATGTGGAATAAAAAAACAGCGAAAGACTCCACATGGAATTTTGGTTAGCTTGAAGGCGTGGTCTCCAACTAGGGTGTGAGTAAGCTTATCATAGCATAGTGTGCTCTTGGAAAAATTCCTTAAAATACGTTTGATTTGATTTCTAATTTTGCATAGGTGTTAAACATCGGAAAATACCACAATACATATTGGACTTCGTGTCTTGCGGTGTGCACATGGGTTTCCGCCAACACATACTGCATGGTTATATTTATTCAATGGTGAACCATTAAATCCTTCCAAGCTGTCCTTGGTAGCTAAGCCGAGAATCCGTTAATAGTTTAATCTCCTTGTTTGTAAGTACAATAAGTACGCAAGAAGTGAAGGAAGCGGCAGATCGGTTACGCATCAAAAATAAAAATATTTTGCATCTCTACGTAATATCAAACAGTTGTTTCTCATACCCAAGCAAAATCAAGCTTCTGTTACAGCATAACACCCCCAAATTCTTATATAATGAACTCCTACACAAAATTTTGCAGGAGCTCTCGGTAACTTTGATATCAAACAATATGGATAGAAATTTTCTATCAATCAAGACTTAAGGCCAAATTGAAAAATGATTGTGATTATGCTGCAGAGTACATGTAGATAGCAAGAGCGCTTCACTCTATGTTTTCAAGGGAGAAGCAATGAAAGGGGAAGATGTGTCCTTTTGTGTGAAGAAATTCTTTTTTAACAAAAAGACTTACAAACAATAAGTCAACAAAGTTAGACCTTTAGTGTCCTGTGCAGAGCGCTTTTCCTTCCCATTGTACGCAGACACCCATGGTAGTGAGAGATATACAAGTGAGTGAACTATGTCACTTTAGGGCACATTGTTCTTACACAGTCTCCTCTAGCAATGTTTGCACCATCTGTTCCTTAGCAAAATGACTGTCAATTTTTTAATAATAGTGGAGCCATCGTTCACGCAAAAGAATGAAGATGACTTTAACTAAATTAACGAATATCTTGTAGACTATAAATGCAATTGGAACTTTGAAAATATCTACAAGTCATGTCCCTCCCCCAAGCAAATTGGTAAATTATGTTGTTGCCATGCAATACATAAGGATAGCTCAGCCGAGACAACAATAAAGTGTAAGCAAAATGAGCATTTGAATGACCTTTCTGGGGGCGCTCTTAGTTTCCTTATTTCTGTGCATTTGTATGATTGAGTTATACATGTTGTAACGTGTTGAGCTGAAATGAGATGCTTAGGCCAGGAAAGGTTCTAGGATCAGTGCTTGGAAGTGTCATGGCCTGAATTCTATGCTACGACATCCAAACCCGTAGACATGCCTGTGTTTCAGGAGTGGCAAAATTATCCTGAAGGATTCACATGGTACAAATCTGAGAGCTTACTTCATAGCTTATGTTGTGACAAGCATATGGATAACCTGTGCGTAGGAAAAGATTAAACTTTCTAGTATGTCATAAGACCAAGTTTTAGCTCAACTATAATTTCAGATCTCTCCTTAGCGACAAAGATAAAACAACAAAAAAGTTGCACAACATTCCTAGGGGAAGCAAAGAGCTGGCATCTCGTTGCCCAGAAGTGAAGTTTGCCACCCCATGGCTACTGGCCTGATGACACCTCCAAGCACTGACTACAATTGTATTAGCCTTTAGAAAGATCGAGAAGAAGACAACTTTGGAGATAAGGTTTCAAACAGTGGCGTGCTGAAAGACTTTTTAGTGGGGGTGTAGAAACCGAAATTTACTGACAAGCTATTAAATGTCCCAGAATTATCGACTGACCATGATCGATTACCGACCAGCGATCATCGCCAAGCATGCTTTTGCCGGCATGCTCATGGATTACCGACTGTTTTGGCAGAATTTAGGGGGTGTGATACCCCCTCACACCCCTACTTTGGCATGCCCCTGGTTTTGCCATCTAGATCAATGGTGCGTTATGGGATTCAGAAAATGTTGCAAATCAATTGCAGTATAGCATTTTATAATTCCCCACAACTGACGATAGGATTAAAACCCAGATTACTGCAGCTGCGAAGTGTGACCTACCGTTTTGTACCACATTCGACAGTATGGAACAAGGTACTGCGTCACCATCCCAGGGCAAAGATTTCAAATGATTATGTAAGTCCAACATTGTTGATTGATTGAATTCAGCTTTTGACATCTATTTGGGCAAAATTCGAACAAATTCGATCTTTGAAAAGTAGCAGCAACTTTTATGGTATTTTTGATGCACACAACTTTTCAGGGTTTGTGTCCCTGCTTTTAGGCAGCTTCTGGAGAACTTTCAGTGAGTACTTGAATTGCTGCTGATTCTATTCCTTACGGACCAGCGCTGAAACTTCCTTAACATTGTCATGATTCCAGTACCAAAACGTTCTTAACACTTTCTTACCACAACTTTTTTGAGTTCCAGTGTTTTGCACATACGCATTAAGGAAAGTAAAAAGCTCCATGTACACCCGAAATTATTAGAAATCTTAGAAATAGCAGAATGTAACATCCACAGCATTTTGTACGCAGATAAATCACATTTTAAACACTTATAAACATCCTTAGGTCTCAAAACTTCTTTAGTGCACTTTCTTAACTTTTTGAAAAGTCGAGCACTAGTTTCTTATAAACCAATTTATTCTTTAAAGCGTGTACTGCTCTGTTCATAAATTCATTTAACGCTTTTCTTTATATAAAAAGGAAGTTTATAAGAATATTAAGGCTCAGAATCGTTTACGATGTCAAACTGACAATTACAAATGATTTTAAAATAATGCAAGGGTCAAGCTTCATCAAGACTTGGAATTTTTGTGTATATTCGAGTTACATTATTGTTTGTAGATTATCTTATGCACTATCTATAAAATATTAATTATTCTGATTATTATAAGATTTATCATTCTGTTCTTGTTTTGGCTGGCTTTATGATGAAAGAAGAAATAAAAAAGATTTGAATATATCCTTTTCATTTTCAGACAATGTCATACCTTTAACACTTGAGCATAATTTACGAATAATCATAGGCTGAAAACCAGAATAATACAAGAATATTGAAGCTCAGAAAAAAGTTAGGTTTTCTTATCAAAGAAGTATTGAACATGACCTCTTAAAAATGTTAGAGAAAACTAGCACGTTGAATGACGTTTAGAAGTAGATATCTTTGAGCATGTGGTGTCATAATTCAGTGGTGTTCATTACCTGTACCTGAGCTTATCCCGACATTAGTAACCAGACCCCTCCAAGTTGTTTCGACGCCCCTGTAATTTACGATCTGTAGGAGCAACTCCATGAAATGTTATCGGCAACAGAAAGAGAAGCTCTTAAGAGGTCTTTTACACATCCATGACTAACGAAAAAGCTTAAGAATCGTCTTATCTTTCCCGCCGAGAAGCTTGCATCGTAGATTAGACGGCAATTGAAAATTTGCCACAGGCGATTATCTCTCCGCTCTGAGCTATTAATTAGAGTCTTTAAGAGATAAACTGTACTTTAAGAATTAGAAGCAGGAAGATAAATGGTTGACAGAGCTTAAACAACAGAATTTTTAATGCTCTCTGTCATACACTAAAGGGGTCAGGATCAGTTTCCAGTATTAACAGCACCGCCAACCAAACACAGAAATCGTAAACATGTGTTTTTATTGCAAAAGAGTCTTTAAGATCCATGGAATGACTAAAGGAAGACGCCCGTTTTATCAGAAAAGTAATGAATGTTGTTTTTTTTATTCTTCTAGTCTAGTGATGAATCTTCCTTATAAGGCTATTTTTGAAGGGAAATGTGCGACTGATCTATCATCCTAAACCATTTATAATTCAGGATCCAGGATTATAAAAGTGGAAGCTCTCAGTTATGGATATAATTAGCCTGAAAGTAATTACAAATAGAGTGATAAAGCAAAAACTGCTTAAAGTGAAATCAAGTCATAATCAACCGTCAATTTATCATCGTTTTGCCAATAATAATCAGGGATGTTTCCGTTAATTTATAGCTGTTTCCGACGAGACCGATTTCCAGTACAATGAGGTTCAGTTAATCTGTAGGTCGTATAGATATGAATAGCGTTATTGTTCATGTGAATTGAGGGCCTGATAAATACTGATGTGGATGTGCTAGGAAACAATTGCGATATTTGAAATATTGCAATTTTCGCCTAGCACATCAGAAATTTATGAGACCCTCAATTTTTTTAGATTCAAATTTCAACCGAAATATTTGGTGTAGTCACTCTTTAGAATAACGAGATGGACGTGGAAGAAACTGATAAGGAAGAGGCTATATAAAATTCTTTGTACAAAAAAAATGTTACAAAAATGAGCCTTAAAATACCGATGTTCTAGGCAAATTTTTAGAACATCATCAACAAATTAAGAACAATCCTGAGGCGAAGTTCTTTCCCAAAATATATTTTTGGACAACGATGCATGAGCTGATGCATGACAAGATGCATGAGCTGATGCATGACATGATGTGTAGTGCCTGGACATTGTCAATATATATTTGTATGCATTGTTGCTAAGGGACCTAAGTGATACTGTCATTAAGTTGTATTATTTCACAATAAGATATAACTCCTTGTAGGGGATATTTAGAACAGAGAGTGTTAGGACATTGACAAGACAGGAGCACAATTTGTTGTACTGATTTTTTAAGACTCACTCTGCTGAACCCGCGACAATCACAAGGCTCAAGTTTCAAAATTAGTTTTTCTGCGTGCCAAAGAATCAAATTGGCTTCATTCTTTGTATGCTTAAAAGCTCCTATTCTTTCATAATTAAGCATAATTCAGGGGGCACCGTAACGATTGTTAAAAAGGAAAGGTCTACCCACCAGGGTCGGGGATAACCTCGGGATTTTCATTACTTATGTTGGCTACAGCACCATTGTCAAAGCTTTTAAGTATCAGCAAATGGAAAATGGTTTTGTACGTTATCTTATTCTGCAGCAAGTCGTAGAAAATGGAGCAACATACTGTTCTATGCAAAAATTAAGTAGTCAGTGCCTCCCCGCCCCCCCCCCATCCCGTTATCGACGCCCTTGCATTCTTTTTCTTTTCGAAATGCTAAATATAGCATTTACATTGGAATGTAAACTGCAAAGAACGTGATAACCCATTTTAGCCAGTATATGGCATCAAAAGTTGAGAACGCCTACGAACCTCTCCACCTTATTTCTGAGATCAGTTGAGATAGTTGAGGTTCTGGCAAACAAGAAATCTTCTCATAAAACTTCTGCAATATAAACTGTACAATAGAATGGAATGGGCTGTAACGAATATTTCCGGGAAATATTCGCTGATTTAATTGCCAAAATCCGGCATTTCATTTCATTTTCAATTCTTTAAACATCATCTTCAAAGATTTCATTGGTGTGGTTTTAATGGCCTGCTTTCTAATCTTTGCACCATCCTCAAGCCTACTCCTCTCTTCAGGGGCAGATCTAGAAAATTTCAAGACTGTCGCACATACGGCATGGCTCATTGGTGGGCGTGGTCAAGCCAAGGAACTCTGCGACTATTTGCTGTGGGGCTGGTGAAGATAATCAAAATAATCCGCCCCTGCTTCTCTAAAGTGTGCTCTTTTCTATAAGAAATAGCAAAATTGAGGTTCGGGCTGGCTGTTCTCAATCTGTTCTGAATTTTCCATTAAATTTCAAGCTCGTGTTCTTATAACATGGCTCTTATAAAATAAGAGTTTACAGATCGACATTTCCAATTTACAACCCCACGAAACGAGTCAAACACTTATTCCAGGCCCTGCAGCAGAAGTTGCTCAAATGAGACAACTTTGTGGTAACCAGAAAATGCATAATCACCAACGCATCAGCATATTTTTGTTTTTGAAGCTCTGTGGTAGGGCTTTCTATTCATTCCTTTGCTAGTTCATGTGATACAAAGACACTAGTTTGTTCTTACGTCAAATTGCTTAGAGAAAAACACCTTAACAGTACCGACAATCATGAATCTGAAAAATGACAGCCTCTACAGCGGTCTGTGAATTAAGAATATTGAACGGAAAAGGAATTTAAAATATTATCAAACAGTCATCTATCTGTATTGATATCACTATTGAAAATGTGTTGACTACAAGAGAGAAACGTTGCCGCCTGACCTATATCTGAATTACGTCCCCAACATAGCCTTCCTTTGCATTTAGAGAGAAGGAGTCAATATTTTGCAATACAACGTTCCGTCATTAGCTCTTGAATCATAAATATCCTTCATAATCCTCTTCTCTATTCAAGTGACAACGAACATCTAGCGTCATTGTCCACAATGTAAAGTTTAACAGATTAAGCTTTGCTCATGGAAGGCATTCCAGTCAATGCAATATTTTTATGGGCTCAATGTAAATGCTACTTATGAGACAGATGAGGTTTATATTACACCTTGCAATATATGCGTTAAGATTTCAAATCAAGCTTTCACAAAATAGAAAGAACAGAAGAGCCTTATTTCATTTGAAAGAAAGTATAACAGCAATAGTACTTAGAGGTGCTTGGAAGGCATTTAGAGATGCAAAAGGCTATGGAAAGTAGGGCAAACCCTCCTGTTCATGCATGACAGTGACACCATTCCAGAGGTTTCAATAGAAGGTGGCAACCGGTGAATTATCGTTAGCTACATCTATCTGAATTTTCATCTACTCTTGACTAAAAATGCTGTAAAATATTACATATAATGAGTGGCCTTCCATGGGACACAGCCACCTACTGTTGGTGATAAGTCACTTACTCTAAATACTATTAAAAGCTCTGCCCTTCTAATTCTGGCTCATAGAAAGTTGGGGAGAGCAGGAAAAACAATGCCTCTCCAATACCCCACTGAAGTTGTATCCCTCCAATATATCACTGAAATTTTGCATAGATATGCTCTACACTGTTAATCTTACTCATTGCATGTTTGTCTTCTACATTCATACTTTCACATGTTTGTCTTCTTTAATAGAGCAATTGTATGAACCTAATATGGACTGTCTGTGCAGCCAGACCTTTTATTATTTTGATGCTTATGTAATGTGGTTGTTGTTGGAATCAATTGTTGTGTTATGTTGTGAAGCAAAAGTGTCCTTTACTGGAGTTTGTAGACTGAGTGTAAATGAAATATAACATCTTCTACATTCATACTCTCACTCCCCTTCCAATGTAAGAGAACTGGTAACTAACACAATTAGCATAAAAACCATGTGATTAAATGTATATAATTGTAGATAGCACACAATGATTAAAAGGGTGAATTATATGCAAAAATAATGAATAATTGTTTATTTTTGATTCCATTCTATGACAAAACACTCATTACACCAATCCAGTTCAGCTGTCTATGGCCCTATTAAATAGTAAGTGGAGCTACTACACTGATCAATTTAATAGATGTTTATGTATGGTTTAACCAGACATAATGGGCAAGTGGTTTGGACCAAGTCAATTAAGCTGACATGATATACACTCTATCTTTATAAGACCTAGTAAAATTGAGGCTCAGGCTAGCTGTTCTTAATTTTTTCAAGAATTTTGAAGCTGAATTGTTCTTAATTTCCTCTTACATAATCAATTTGTCTTAATTTTCAAGGGTGCAGGAACTCTAGAAATTAAACAATATACAAGGCTACATTGGATGTTTTGATTGATTGAGAGCCCATTAGCCAAATGCTACATCCAAGATGGCCTCTCTTGTATGTCAATGTCCTTTTTGGGAAACATTTGTAAACAAGTATACATAGATAATGCTAGCACAGTATCTAGTTTTGGTAAGGGTAACTAATTTGTGAAAATTAAAGAGGAAGAGTGGCAAGGCTGTCAATTCTCCTCAGGCTAACAATGAAATGACTTTTCATGTCTATATGTTAGTGGAAAGCCTATTAATGACAGGCTGTCCACTAACATATGGACATGAAAAGTGTAGTATCATAGTAGTATGATACTATCATTGTTGTTCAAAAATATATTTGTGACAGAGCTTCAGCATAAGCCTTGATTTTAATTTGTTCTTAATTTTCCACCAAATTTCAGGTTCATTTTCCTATAAATTGTTCTGATAAAAAGTGCATTTGCTGTGTACTATGCAAGAAATGCTTAAGACAACATGAAGGTAGAATTGGAAATGCCTACATTATCGTAAGGGTGGGTACTGGAAAATAAATATTGATGTGGGTCTCTCATGAAGCAAGCCCAAACTCAATTATCATCAATGCATAAGGAGTAGTGAAAGATAAAGTTAAAAAACCTCCAAAGAAATCTCTGACAATAATAGCTTTGGGTGATCTGTCTCAAAGTAATTTGTGCTAAACATGAAATACATGGACGTGCATTCTCAAAATGAAGCAATTCCTGGCATGAGCGGCTGCCCGTTTCCTAAAAAGTCCAACTTTTCAAGTTGTCACTGTCATTTTCTACATTACGAATATCAATGCATACACTACACAACATGTGAAAGTTACTAGCTTGTCAACTCCAAGGCGTTTCTTTCCTTTGAGTCCTGAACAAAAATGCCACCTTATTCCTCATTTCATTATTGTATATTCTTTGCGCACTTTCATAAATCAGTCTTCTTCGCTTCACAGTTGGCTTTTCGTGCCTCCTTTTCAATTGAACATGTCGACTTAGGCCCTCCGTATTCATGATCCTCATCAAAGATCTGTATGCTGCTTCAACACCAGCGCGACCAACCATTACTGTCCGACTTCTGAATGCATTTTGAGCCATTGTTGGTGAACAAGTAGAGCTGCATACAGCAAGAGATGTTGTAATATAAGCCTAAACAAAATATGACATGAGCTCAAGCGATTAGAAGTATCGTCCTTCGAAGCAACCTTCGCAGCGGCTAAATAACAAGCAACAACAACAAAATGACAAGTTCCTCATGAACAGAGGGCAGGAGTTAAGTGCGGATGGTGGTTTGGTGCATTTGAGATAAAACTAAATTCCTCATGAAGGAAGATGGTGGTAATCAAATTTTGTATGTTAACTTTAAATGGGTGTAAGACACTTCTCTCCTCATTTGCACACTACTGAAATTTACAAAAAAATTTAGACCCATTGTTAGATAAAGAGGCAGTAATTTTCCTGCCAACTAATTTCAAGCCTGCAGGTATAGTGTTTTGAAAGTTTGTAAGGACAAGAGAATTACAAACCATGTGTAGTGAACTGAAAAAATTGTATTTTTTCAAGAGGAAATGAAGTTAAAACATAGCATGAAAAAATAGTTGTTTTTTGTATAAAGGTAGCTGGCAAGCAAAGAAGTTCTAATTCTTGATGAAACTTGAGCCTTGCATTATTCTAAATCTTCAGTACTTTTGAGCCCTAATTTCATTTTCAAACTTATCATTATAATGAAGAGTGTATTCCAGGGACCAAGAGGCCAGTTTGTAATTCCAGGAGATTCTCATATTTTGTCAAGCAATAATGATAATTACAGCTTGAGAAAAATATGAAAATTTTTGCCTTCTATATTTAGGTTCCTTGCAAACAATACTAATAATGCAAGCTAATAGAGCATTTAGTTCATTTATGATGAGCTATATGCTCAATTATCTTCCATTAATTAATGGAGAATTTAAGTTATCATGCAGAACTTATAAGTTCTTCATGATAAGCTGAATGCTAAATTAGCTTGCATTGTAATCATATTTTAAGGAACCTACATATAGAAGGTAAAAACTGCTATGAAGTTTTTTATTCTTAAGACAATATCCCTGTGGAGCTTTTAGATTGGAATGCCTTTTATCACTGCCAGCACTTAAGAATAAGGAAGATGGTTCAATTACCTGCTGCTAAAATTTGCAGCACTTGTCTAATCCATGTAGCTCTTATTTTTTTAGAGTGTTTTCAGTTTAAAATTGTATTATCTACTGTATAGAATCTAAAAATATGAAGTTGAAATTAAAGAACTTATAAGGAACTTTTAGTGCTGCAATTCACTACAAAGAGGCTCAAAGAAAGAAAATTTCAGATAAAGACCTTGAACTAGGTATCTTATAAAAGAGCATGCCCCTTAATCTGCCATTCTTTGATTGTTTAATTTTCTGCTTTTGAATCATTTCTATTTATTTAGCATATTGCTCTTGAAATTAAAGCTGATTTAGAAAATGTGACAAACCTGACTCCAGATGGAGATGATTTTCGCTGGTACTTAAAGGTATATCATATCAACCTTTGCATTAGCATTTATCCTTTTTAAGCAAATGATGAAGCTATTTACCTGCATGACTAAGCATTTCTGCATACTTCAAAGTGAACAATTATGCCTAATTTATAAATATCTCTGTTCCACAATGTGACTGCAATGAAAATGTTAATTGGTTTCCCCAGAATTTTCAGTTCACAAATCTATCTTGCTTATTTCAGCTGAAATGCTTGAATTGTGGTGAAGAGTCAAAGCCATTTATTTATGTCACACTATTGGTATGTTTACTTACTTACCAGTGCAGCATTCTAAAGATGATTCAGCTGTTTAATTATTAAGTGATAGTGAAAGTGTTTTATGGAATTAGGCTCTATATTTTACAGGAAATAGATTTCTCTGTTTCAAGCTGTTTACCATTAATTTTGAAACAGTGAAATTAATATGTCAACCATAAGCTGGTTATGAGAATTCCTCTGTTGTTTTCAGTTCCTTCCTTGAAGATAATTTCCTTATTATATTACTTATACTATCATCACAACAGTTTGCCATGGATTTAAAGCAGATAAAAGTGCCATAGAATTGGCTATATTCTTTTGTAATATTGTTGTATTAAAATAGAGTTTTAGTTAGGCATCAATTCTAGCATCAAAAGGAGGAAGTCTAGCTATAATTTGAAATATGGAAGATAATTTATAATGTTGACCACTGGGGAGCATTGGTATTTCAGAGATCTATGCCTAAGATCTGTGCTTTATTTGATAATTTTTGTTTTTTGTTGTATTGATTATTATTGAACAGAGAAAAGGTATTTAATGTTTCAAAATTGAGTTGTTGTCCAGAATTGCTCTTCCAAAGAAGTGACATAAATCTTAGATGAAAGTATAGGTAATAATTATTGTGTATGTACTTTCAATGATTGTCTGTGTTTTCATGGCCAAATCTTTATGAAGAATAGAATACTTATCCCTTATCTAAATCCTGGGATATAGATATTTCATATTTTGGTGTTGCTCGTGTTACGTTTTCTTGCTTATATCTAAAATATCATATTATTCAGAAAGCTACTAGCTTTTCTGTTTGTTACTTTTATTTTCTGTTTCCTATTGTACTTATCTTAAGCCCCTCACTTTGTGGTTTTTCTTGATCTTTTTGTGTTTTCTGTTGATATAATCTTTGTTTAAAAATTGTAAATGTCATTTGTAGTGGGGACCAGATGACTTTATGTCTTCCAGAACAGTGGGTGGCATGTATTTAAATAGCTGTAGTTTTTTCCTCCCATTTGTTAAATACTTTGCATTAACTTTAAGGAATCTGTTCCTCTGAAAGGTGGTAGGGGACATGCCAGTGTTGTATCAAAATGTAAGCTTTGCAGCAGAGAGAATTCAATTGGTAAGTCATTTGCTTGCATTTCCAACTTTTTGTTTGTATCTTGAAGCTATGTCATATTATGTTAGAAAAGAAATTAGTAGCACAGAAGCATGTGTAGCATCACAAAAAAAATGAAATTTGACTGAAGGCAACTACCAGCTTCATGTTTTTGCTACAATCATTGTAGTCTTGATTAATTTAATTGAAAAATTGTAGTATGTTATTGTACTTTATTTGGAAATTTTATCATTTTCTCTTACACCCAGACATTTTGAAGAATTCAATCAACTCATACAATGTAAGTTTAATAATCTTTTATTTTAGATATTTGCATACAAATGCTGAATATGAAACGGAATTCACATTTTCTTTTGTTTTTTAAATTTTCTGTCCTTGCACTATTGAAAACCTGTTAGTCAGCTACAGCACCCATGGAACAAATTTTCACTTCTAAGCAAAATACTTTGAGAGGACTGAAATTTTCTGTGGGATAATAGTTGAGAATATTTTTTGTTCTGTTTGATACAATATTAGTAGAATAGCAATTATCCAAAGTGTGTTGTGTTTTTCTTTGTTGAGATTAGGACCAAGTTGACTCAAGGATGTATAGAATAAAAATTTAGTGAAAAATTCAAGGTTTTAGGTCAAAATTGTGAAACTAATATCAAAATTTGACCCCCCTACCTGACACTAGCTATAGTACTGATTGAATATTGATTTTGATAGCATCACACAATCCATAAAACTCATGTCTTTGTGGTGAGCAATTTGTTTGGTTTCTTTTCCATATAAAATACACGTTTTTTATAAAGGAAAAAGTTTATAAGAAGATGAGGCTCTATTAGTCAAAATCTTAAGAAAATCATAAGGATTGAGCTCAATGCTCAATTTTTTTGTTTGTCAAAAATTGACATAACCTCATTCTTACAATTGAAATGTTGCTGATAAAATATAAATTTGAGATTGCAAAATTAGCATTGACAGGATAACCTATTTTAGCCAGTTTACTCGTGAAAAAGTTGAGAAAATATTAAGAGAATCTTGGCCACAATTTAGAGAAGATTTTAGAGAAAATTGAGGCTCAGGCAAAAAATTAGCGTGTTTTTACAACACAAAGTACAAAATTACTTAAGAAAGCCTATGTTATAATTCTACAATGACGATAGCAAGGGGGAAACAACTATGAAATTCCACTGTCCCACTATATAGATTATGATTTATTAAACATGCAAGACATTAAGAGTAAACAATTACTCATACTGGCATAAAGACTTAAGCTACAAGTTTCAAATAATTTCAAAAGTTTCTTGTTATTTAGAATCTGCAAAAGACTAATGGGCTTACTTTCTATAAATTGAAAGGATTAGAACTTTTCGTATGACCAGCAAAATGATTTTTTGGAAAAACTAGAACAAGCAAATTTTAATAGTTGACATTTATGTTTCAAGATTGAAGACTCTGGAAACTTTAGAGCTGTTGTAAAGTTTGAATGCAGAGGAATGGAACCAACTGATTTCTCACCGAGGGTTTGTATATGCCTCCTTCACAGTTACTGCTAGCATTTATTTGCATTTATGAATCAATGTACAGGGATGGAAAGGGAAGGATTTGCTAATGGTGTTTTTAGGGTTACCCATGCATTTGTATATGCAAGAATGTCCACGGTCCATTAAAATGTTGTAGGTTCCTGTCTCATTTAATTTCGAGTATTGGCTTAGATTAGCTGTTCTATATTGTTATTGTACATAGAACTATGGAGTGCCAATTTTGAATAAGTTAATTATTTTCTTAATTATTAATTAATTTGTTGTTATATCATTGTTTATGAATTTGAATAGGAGAACGACGACGAAAAGTGTTAAGAGTAGAAAACATCTATAGAGAACTTGCGACTTGTTTAATAGAAATTCTTGAAGGATGAGTCGTATCCATGAAATTTACACGAAACTACGCCAATTAAATTTTTGCCAAGACCATGAAGACAGGACTAAAAGCTAAGTTACGTGATGCATAGAACGTTTAGAGACGAAGTTGCCCCATCATTGGCTATAGGGAAGAAGATGGCCATTATTTTATGTTAAAAGAGAAGGCTTAAGGATTTTCATTATTACATGAAAGAAAATTCGTAGTTCAAGTGACCAAATTCTTCGTCAGTTGTTGAATATCCCCATTCACGAGGTATTTCTTTCGCTATCTGAGGATAGACATAAATCTGATTCCAGGATTCAATAGTCAATTGGCCATCGTAACAGAAATTAGTTCAATTGTTTGCTCTATCCAATGGTTAACCTTCAAAGGACTCTTTATTAGCTGTATGATTACATGGCACAGATTCTATACTGCTTGCGTAGAAGTTACTGTCAATGAGCATTGAACAATTTATGCTGTGGCTCAGGGCAAAGAAAGCATAATTCAACATATAATATCGTTCAAGATGGAGCAGATGCAGGCTACTTTCATTACGCTGTAATAAACGATTGGTTTTTCTTCTTTTGGTTGCGTTCTTGAAATTTTAAATTTCACACTAACTTTTTTGTAGACTGGATGGGTTGCTAAAGGTGCAGAAACAACATCTCAATTTGAAGTAGATCTTACAGAAAAGGCAAGCCAACAATACCTCTCGCTAGATTATTTAAACTGTTAATTTACAGTTTGTTATTCTGAGATATGGTTATACTTGTATAAATCTGTAAACCGAATTACAAAAGTCGAATGTTTGAGTTACATTTTGTGATGATGCAGCTTAGCCAGTGGGTCAATTGCTCGTTTTCATGGCACTTAATTGTGCAAAAATATTCATTCGATTAAGCCATATTGACTGGCAGTATTCCAGATTGAAGTTAACTGACGTTAATCGTTATAACATTTCAAATGGACATTTCGGACCCATTCTGAGATCCCAAAATAGTGCCAGTCACTATCTTGGTTATAATAAAGCTACGTTTGCCTTAACATGTTTGCATTTGATTATAAACTGCAACGTGTACTTCCTACGGACGTAGATAATACCTGAATTGGTAGTACATGGCTTTATCACACTTTCTCATCAACAGGAGTGGTACGACTTTGATGAGAAAGCATCGAATCCTGTATCCATTGTTGACCTTGAGTACCGCTTTTCCAAAGCATGAAGAGAATCCTTGCACTCAGGCGAACGCTGCCTTGAAGGAAGATGTTTTTAAATGTTATCAGATTTAACTTTTTATGCTCGCTGCTTCCTGCAAAATTTTCTATTTATACTTCCTGAAAGCTTAATAGAATACTTGAAATGTGCTTTCTATTTTCTCTTGAGCTTCTTTTAATTATCTTTAATCATTCACGTAGTTAATTTGCCTTGATTTGTTTTAGTAGTAGGTGCAGACACCATGCTTTTCATGCTTTTTCAGTCAAAAGTTTAGTTCGACACACGAAAAGCACGACTCTTAAGCTATGTCTTAGTATGCCATTATAAACGTAAAGTGAGGATTTTTGCCCTTGCACACAAGTTCCATCTCAGAGTTCTATATTTGTAATTTACCCCCATTTAATCTCAGTACTCAGTCTTCCATCTCAGAATTTGATTTTTCATTTTGATTACTGAACCACTCCAAGCTAGGCACCAGAGGCTTTTACACAAGAAAAATTTGACAAAAAAATAAAGCATAATTCTGTTGGTCAAAAAAAGACATGTTGAATCTCTCGGTACAGTTGTTTGGCACTTTGCTCATCTGAGGTGCATTCAACCCAATTGATGTTGTGGTAACATATCCAATTTATTTTCTCAAGTTGAAGAGAAATTGTTCCATCAAATTTTATTTTTTAATTCGGCTTTCGTAGAATTTTGTTGCTTGTATTCAAAACATATGCGCAAGAAGTGAAAGGTCTTCTTCATCTCTCTCATCTAATTCCTGCAATACCATAAAAGCTCAATATTTTCAACCATGTCTCCATTACCTATCAAATTTTTGTTTGGTTTATTTTCAACATCAGCCCCCTTGCTGCAAATAGTCTAGTTCCGGAAAATGCAAATGATTTCGTGTAGAAGACATTAAGAAACATCATATTTTCGTACACTTTCACGAGTTCATGATTCATTACTTCATAAATGCTTATGTATCAGACATAGCAGCATAATTTTCAATATAGAGTTGAATTGAAATACAATTATATTCCTTAAACTAAAAAACAGAAGTTATAGTTATATTGTATTGCAAGTCAATATCTCTATAATCTCTTGGTACTGCAGAACTTTATAACAGCACGAATTCTTTTGACATGCTTAAAAACTTCTTTCCGTACTCTGACGAGTGTCGGACGAAAAAAGCTTTGAAGTATGTCAAAAGAATGTTGCCGCGTCTTGGTGCTGTATTAAAGTCAATATCTCTTCTTCATTTTTATAAAGTTGTACATATGAGCGCCAGCATTAAGCTAAGGATTATTTTTTAATGATGCTTGAAGTAGCAGCAACAATCTTCGCTGCCATCATTGTCATCATTATCATCAATCATCATATTCATCATCGTCATAATCATCATCACCATCACCATCATCATCGTTGTCATCATCATCATCGTTGTCATCATCATCATCGTTGTCATCATCATCATCGTTGTCATCATCATCATCGTTGTCATCATCATCATCGTTGTCATTACCATCATCGTCATCATCATCATCGTCGTCATCGTCGTCTATTTCTTACTTCATTCAATGCTTGACACGGCATTTTTTTTCAGAAATTTCTTACACAAAATATCACGTACTTCTTTTCTCGTTACCAAGATAATAACTGGATTCAAACCACAGTTAATTACAGTCCCAGCACTCGCAAACATCTGAAGCCGTAATGAGTTCGTTTCCTTCCATACAGTTATAATGAGTCTAGTTAGAACATAAGGTGCCCAGGTCAATATGAAAGCAAATGCGAGAACAAGAGTGGAAAGCAATATTTTTATTTCTCTACCACTTCTACTTAATTGTCCATGTTCACATTTTTTATTCTGGAAATGCTTCCAGAAAAGTGAGCTTCTTTTTCTTGTTACGAATGATAGTGCTCGTCCTCGGTCAACTACTACAGCTTCGTCGCAAAAACTACGTTCTGGTGTGATTCCTCTTTCGTGTCGTAAACCTCTTCTTGATTCCACTACCGTCAACTCTACCATTTTGTTATTCTGACTTAAATCTCTAGCCAATCCGATGCTTGTTGATCTATTGCTGGTATGCCTGATATTCTCTTCAATTCTACTCAGTAAAGTTTGATTGCAACGCTGGCTGTCTTGCAGGTGATCTTCAGGAAATACATTTACGACATGTCTTGGGTCTGGCTGTCTCATCTCACTAATCGTCGCAGGATCGTTCACTGATATCTCATTTCCATGGACACAATGTTGGCAAAACTGCTTTTTCTCATCGAAGACTTTTCTTAGTTTGCCACGTGCAATCCAGAAGACACGGATGTTCATTATAAGAACAGCTAATGTAGGAATCGTGAAGTTGAAGATAACCATTGGGGCTGTGTAGACGATACTCTCTTGTTTTGACGTAAACTTGCATATCGACTCATTACTTCCGTAATACTCCAGCCATCCCGCAACCAGCACAGCCGGTAACGTTGACAGCATTGCGTGTACCCATATGACGACTCCCACGATACATATCTTCATTCGCGTGCAATGTTGTGCGTAGTAATATGGATACACGATTGCAATAAATCGATCGACAGATACTAAAGTGAATGAGAATATTCTGGTGATTCCAGTAGTTGTCAGGACGAATATTGCGACTTTGCATAGATTAAGATAGGACTCAGGCTTTGATCGATCAAATTGCTTCACCATCAGCCCGCTTGAGTAGTACGGAGGGGCAAACAGCGTTGTCAGAAAATCGCTTATCGTCAGTAGCAACAAGCACGTGTTTGAAGGCCTTGTTCGAAGTTCCTTCGATAAGCCGAAAGCTATAAGAACCAATAAATTGCCCGGACAGCCAATCAAAAATATACTTATATGAAACACGGATAGAGAAAGTTTGTCTGCCTTTGTTCCATTCATTTTCAATATCAATTCATTCATCATATTTTCCTTTATTTTTTCCAACTGTGATCTGTCTAGTCTCTGTTTTATCTAGCCTCAATGTTTCTTCTAGCCTCAATTTGGCTGAGTGATTATTGTTGCGAATGTGTTGAATGATCCTCAAAGAATGTTTGCTATGTGTGTCCTTGAAAACCTATACTGCCAATTTCTTGAAGTCTAGTTTTCTATGACTGTCAATTTCTTCCTCAGTAGTTGCATGTTCCCGCCAAATATAAACAGTTAACTTGTTATTTTATGTGCAACCATTTTAGATATTGGCTACTCCAGTGACAATTAGTTGATGAGACATGGTTCAACCAGAAAAGTTTTTATTGCCTTACCATTGCCTATATTAACATCTGGTAAAAGCAAAATGTACTTTGTTTTGAAGCTGACCCTATTGCCTCTGAAATCAATTGCATCACTTCAGTCATCAGCTATAGACGGCACAGAAATATCAAATCGCAGTCTTACTTGAACCTTCTTTCTTGCCTCAGCGATCAAGTAATTTGGTTTCCTTCTTGACTTATTTATGTGTAGAGAACCTTTCAAAGTTATTAATTTTCTTCCCAGTCCCTTTGATTTTCTTCGAAATGTTTTTTGTCGTTTTTCCAGAATCTTTGATCTTCTAGAATTTCTTTGAACTTCTTCCAGAATTTCTTTGAACTTCTTCCAGAATTCCTTTGAACTTCTTCCAGAATTTCTTTGAACTTCTTCCAGACTTCCTTTGAACTTCTTCCAGAATTTCTTTGAACTTCTTCCAGAATTTCTTTGAACTTCTTCAGGAATTTCTTGGAACTTCTTCTAGAATGTCTTTGAATTTCTTCAAGAATTTCTTTGATCTTCTTCTAGAATTTCAGAATTTCTTTGATCTTCTTCCAAATTTTTTTATCTTCTTCCTAACTCCTTTGAACTTCTGTCAGAGCTCTTTGCTATTCTTCTGAATTCCCTTGACCTTGAAAGCCCCTTTAATCTTCCAGAAGTTCTTTTGATCTTATTTCAGAATTCCTTTGATCTTTTTCCAAATTTCCTTATTCTTATTCCCAATTCCTTTGACCTTCTTCCAAAATGTGGTAGCCGATTACTCAGAAAATTTAATCAAGCTTCCTAAAAAATACGTCAAGAGTGATAGTGCGTGCATCCGACTTACCCTGATGAGGAGAACATGCAATAACTTTTAAGACGTAGTGAAGCTTCAGTCTCTACGTAAGGAGCTACCTATGTATAGTGTCAAATGCAATATCAGGCCATGTCATGCAGCTGCGTGACACGAAATGCTGTCATGTATTATTGTTTTCGTGGGTAAACAGCAGCTTTGTCACCTAACATTACATCTGAGCCAATAGAAGAACGATTGGAAGATGGCTAACTGTCACATATCGGCACTAAGGTGTTGGAGAAAGCTAGTTTTAATAATTATTGATGTTTTAGGTGATGCCTTTTGTTGCCAAGTGCCATATACACAAGAGATCATTAAATTTTGCTTACACTTTGTTCTGCTAAAAGAGCAAAATATTCCCTTGAGGACTATGCAATGCTACGATTCTCGCCAAAAGTTCTTGGGAAACTTACAAAAATAATATGTATATCCATATTTCTTTCCAACTTCTTCATCCTTGCACCCTACACGCATTCCACCTTCATTGAGCATTCTTTCTTCTACGAGACACTTGACGTTGTGGAGCATGTTGAATTTCTCCTTTACTGCATGTATTCCTCCTAAAAAGCAACTTTGTTTGGGGAGGAAGGCTGCTTGCAACTACCGTACCTTTGAAGATTTACAAACACTTAAGCTTGTGAGCAATCCTAATCAGAAAAATGTTAAGATTGCTCCCAATGAAAGAAAAACTTGGAGATAACATTGTGTAAATGATAATTCGAAATAAGCAAAAATACTAACAGAGACAGCCAGGGGGCGTCACTTTTTGAGAATGGGTGGGGTACCATATCTCCTGGCCTCAGAAGTCTGCCTACAATTGAAGAATTACTTTGTTGTCGTATCTGTTTTAGGCTCAATAAGAGCAAGTATTTTCTTCAACAAATTACAAAGAAGACACAGGCGAAGTAGGCTGGGCGAGAAGCATTGTCAATAGGCCCAATAGCAATAAGTGTCACACCCGTAGTTGTTGAATGCTCATTCAATGACCACACGCTTTTGTCTGCAGAGTTTACCTTGCACTCCCCTAGAAAGCCTACTAGTGACGCCCATGGATGCATGCAAGTAGTACACATCATTAAATTTTTGAAGCTACAGTATGGATTAAAAAGCATGCCAAAAGGACGTCACGATATTGTTTGACACTTTGTAGCATTCTGAGCATCAAAGCAGCTTATGATGAATCTTGCAGATTGTTCAGTTCATTGCTATTTCTAACTTTGCCAGCCAAAAGCTCTTTGGCCGGCTCCATTTACGTTTATATTGGGTATGTAAAAAAACTGTTGTAGAAGTGGTGTAAATGAGTGTATTTTTAGCTCAGCGCCCTTGTAGTGATGCCTTCCAGCAAATAACAGAAATTCATGACAGATTAGATAGCCAAGCAGGGGAGAGGGATTCTTTGACATTCATCTGCTTGTCAAATGAAATCTAGTGTAACCTTCCAAACTAATTACCACATTTCAATAGGCCATAAAGCTTCTCACCAGTTCCTTGAGAACTGTTGTTTGCGCATCCTTCACTTCTAGCACAAGAAGTGTCAATGAATTTGTCATTCCTTGATTTGAAATAACATTTTGTTATTGAGAGGACAGCTGATAAGCAGAAACTGACAAAAAGATTAAGCTTTGTGTGGAGGCTTCCTCTTTTGAAAGTAAACTAATTGAATCATCAACAGACATTATTTACATACATACGCCTACCATAAGGTATTGCAAGAAAAATAATTTTTGAACTTTGCTAAGTGGTTTTTGGTGCAGGCTGGATGCAATTTGTGATTAAAAGAGGACTAAATTAATTACAATAATTAGATTTAGGAGGCATCCAATGAGACAGCACTACATTATATTGCTCTCTTGCTGATGCTCTCATAATCAAACAACTAGACACAGAATAAAGACAACAATAATAAAGTCATGGTTTCATTAAGACATTTCCAAATTATGTTAAGACATTTCCATATTATATGACAAGTTCAGATGTTTCAGACCCTTATTCCAGGGATCCATCATCAGTGTAATTAGCTACCATGATATGAAAATTTATGCAAAAGTAGAAGATAAACAAAAACATGGGGACCCTTGGGAAAACCAACTAATATGAAAATGTATACATGGAAATGTCTTAACATAACTTTTTGGAACCATGCCTCTTATTACTGTCACCTTAATTCTGCACTGCATTACAAAATTGCACTTCCCTCAAAGCAAATCTATTTCAAACATAACCAACTATACATAATAACAAAAGTGTATACATTATAAGAAATATTTATATCATCATATAACTACAGAAGTAAAAGTTCAATTCTTGTATACAATGAGACTCTCTTCATTGGATCAATGAAGGTCTTATAATGTAAACAAATACTTGTAATATAAACAATAACAAGAATAGCAATGGTGGCTTTTCCAAAAAACCAGGGGGATACCAGTGCTGAATTATCCCAGTATTTTAGAAGCAGCCAAGCATTTGCCAAGTAATTAGCCAGCTGTTGGTCAACTAAATTGTCTAAAGTATTTGTCAACTCAATCGCTCTGTGGCACTGCTCCCTCACCCATCCAAATAACAGCCACTGATTCTAGGCTTCAAGCTATAAAACAACACACCAACAGCAATTAGTGTTTCTGAGACTTTAGTATTTTCAGCAAGAAAGTGGTCTAAACCACCCAAAGGATTTTCTTTTCTCCACTACTGCTCAACAAGATTTAGAGAAAAAACCTATATGGCTAGTCAAAACTGATGATATGAATGCTAGTCTCATCAAACCCTAAAAATTTTGCCATTTTCATACTTTTAGAAGTCAATATATTCCTGAAGACAGCCTATTCATATTGCTAAAATCAATCTTCTTCAAATCTAAATGATGGAATGTAGCCAAGAATCAACTGCCTTACTCTTTCTTTGCTTTGCTTAACTCTTTCAAGTGTATTTTCAATCATGTCTAAATTCTCCTTTTCTTTAGAGTATGATAGTTCTAGCTCATTGCAGTGCTTTTCATAACTGCCATATTCATTTTCATGTGTTGAAAGTTCTTTTTCGAGACATGATATTTTATGATGAATTTCAGCTTTTTTCTCTTCATTTGCTTTCATATTGTTCTTCATGTGCACAAGGCTGCCTGTAATGTTTTCCAATGTTTCAATAACAACCTCTGCTTTGCCTGTCGAATTAAATAATATTATGATATAGAACGCTATACTGGATTATATATTTATTTATCTTGGTAAAAGGGGACTACTCTGTATATGTATAAAATTGGCATCCTTGTAATTGCCACCTGCTACCTGAATACTAACAAAATTAAAATGAACATTCAATAAGACTCTAGAGCATGTGACTATGTCATCTTTATCATGATTGGTCAATTTGCTTGTTTTGCCCACCAAAACAATGGCTTCTGGTGGGCAAAACAAGCATATTGACCAATCATAATAAAGATAATGTAATTGTCTATCACATGTTCTAGTCTTATTGCGTGCAGGTCTCTATCCCTATAAAAACTAATATTCATCACCACAACTATAAATGGAAGTGAAAATAGTATTATGTGTTTTCATGCTATGACTACTTTAACCTAATAAAAAAGCAAGCAAGGAATTAAACAACTTCCTTTTTGTGTACTTCTGTAACTAAATGCAGGGGAGTCAAAATGACTTTGAAAATAGAGGAGCCTGATCACTAAGGTTGAGGATATGCTTGGGTAAAAATAGTGAAACACACTATTCTATGAAGAGTGGGGGCCAATGCCCCCTGTAGTTTTTATGCCCCTGTAATGAATTAATGAATGAGAAAATAAATATAAAGATGAAATAACAGACTACTAAAGAATGTGGATATTCAAATTGTGAGGGAGTTTGAATACCACATTGCGTGAAAGATAAATGATAATACTACTTACAGCTTAAGACATCACATCTTGTTTTTAATGAATCATACTCTTCAATAAATTTTTTTGCTTCCTGCTCTTTCCTAGCAAGTTCTTTCCTTTCCTCCTGCTTCTTATATTCTATAATGACATGACTTAGAGCTGAATTTTCAACTGAAGATAATATCTGTGTTTTACATGTAGGGCATTCTGACTGAGTAGGCTGGCATTGTGCACATAAATTGTGACCACATGGAATTATCAAAAATGGCCTATGACTTTGCAAGTTCATCAGAATTTTACAATGGGGACAACAGTGCATGGTAAATGTGTTGTTTGTTCTCCATTGGTCACCATTAGGATCAGCAAACCCATAGTTACTTGTGGCATTAAAACCACTGTCACTGGATTTGCTTTCCAACTCATGGTCACTAACACTAGAGTATTGATACTTGTCATAATTATTTACATTTTCAGCTCTATCGCGTACCCTTTCTTTGTTTACTGATTTAGAAATGCTGATAGAAGAGAGCTCTTCTGAGATACCTAAGTCAGCTGAACTGTTACTAATAGGCCTCACTGGAGTACTAGTCAAGTGACTTTGCATTTCATCTGGCTTCCCTGAACCCTTGAGTCCTTGACCACATTCGTATCTGCTTGTTGATCGACCACTTCTTGGGCGATTCATTGCCTTGCTTGTGGAAGATCTGGATGACTTTCGATCATCAGGTTTGCCTGGTGGTTTGCGCACGACAAACCCATCATTAACGGCTTCTTGAGTTTTGGCAGTCCATAAAAATACCTCACTGCTATTCTTCTTCTCTCTAGTATAATTTTGCTTTTTTGGCTTTGAACGCTGATGGGAGATATCACCTGCTAACTTAGACTGATCCAACGCTTCGAAATTTTTGGGCCTAGTGTTTTTCCTCTCTTCCATCCATTGTTTTTGACGATCATTCATGAGTTTGATTTTCTCATCTCTAGCCTTGATGTCATTTTGTAGCTGAATTGGTTTCATTTGGCAAATTTTCTTGCTTATTTCTGTACTTATCAATTGCAATTATCATGCAAGTCCCTGATGTACAAATGGAGAGAGCCTCGATCAGGTGATTCTCGATCTAGTTGCCAGTAACAACCAAGCCACTTCAACTTACCAAAGTCAAGTCAGACCGCGAATTTCTGCCGAAGCGAATTGAGTCTAACGAGAAAAGACATCCTCTGCAAAAAGCCGATTTGTATTTGCATTTTTGTATTAGCATTGCTCTTTAAAGTGCATTGACATCTATTCTAACGCTTTCTATTTTATTGCGATGATGAACAAGGGCGGTGCTAGAAAAAATTTTTGGGCGTTGTCAGGTCTCCAGCTGACGAGTAAGGAATGTGAACTCAAATTTTATAAACCAGAGCTGTTTTTAAACCATTTTTCAAATTATAGAAGACGCACAACTAGCAATTTTCGAGGGCATGGGTTGAATTAACGCTAAAACTTGTCGAAGAAGAAATGGCCTTCGAATGCTTTTTTTCAGATTCGTTAATGGAGGAAGTACTGCAGGAGGTTTACTGATGTCATTCCTTCTGAAGGGAAATGATTCTTATTGCCATTTCTTATCACGGTAGGAAAGGGAAAACGGGAAAATTTTTCGACGAAGCATTTTCCATGTTAGGAAAACACCCTTTTTGAAAAGAGAGGGCACTACAAAAAAGGCATTTTCATTCCTATACTGAATAGGGCAGGAGTCAAGACCTCAAGGGCCCCCTAGTTGGCCTGTATAAATCAACTGCTTTTCACATGTAGGTCATCGATAGAGAAACACTTTTCACGTACCAAGGTATCAACTTCTTTGAGAGACATTTAGAATGTCTGGGGGCTTGTCCCCTGAAAACATTTTGTAGGATACCTCTCTCTAGAAAGTCTGAAAATGCCCTTCTGCGTAGTAGGAAAACATGTTTTCATCATTGATATTCACTTTGGGATGGAAAGTAACTCCAAGCTCCAACCAATTTTTGCACGAATATGGAAGACAAAACTTTGATCTTGAAAGTAGAAATCTTATTGTTAGCGAGTCTAATCGGGCAATTGTGAAAATGATGAGAAAGTCTATAGGTATTCATTTCGTCCAGAGAGACTTATATATCAACAATATAGGTTCCAGTATATTATGGTATATGGTTATTTTACATTCTCTTGGTATGTTTACATCTCGGAGCAACGGGTACATCAATCCAACGTTGCTGTTATACTTGGAAACCCTGCTATTAATCTCTACTTCCTGCAAATTAGTTAAATACAGTACATCAAATATCAACAGTATCAAAACATTCTTTCCAAAGCCCCCCGAATACTGTATCCTCCCCTTCTATTCCGAATTGGAGGGAGTAAGTGTCGCTTGTGCGCTAGTGTGTGGTGAATACAGAACTTCAAAATAGAAGTTTTGAATCTAGCACTGCTTTGTGAAGTTGAATTGAGGAAAATACCATCTAGTGTTGTTCATGAAATGTAGTAATAATTCTGAATACGAAGTAATAGCAAAACTATCAAAGAAAGGATTGATAAGAAGTTTAGAAGGCTATAACCATGAAAACATGCAAACGAGAAGGGATAAAATCAGTGTTCTGGGGGCTTGCCCCCAAGAAAATTTTTCGAGGTCAAGCCCTCTAGAGCGTCGAAAAAAGCCTTTATGGAACACAAGATATCAATTTTTTCATCATTGACCTTTATGCTGAGAAGAAAGAACTGATTTTCTAACTTGTTTTCATTGAAATCAAACGACTTTGAACAAAAAGCGTAAAGCGTTTAATAAACCAGTGTCACAATTTTGCAAGCCTGAAATTAGTGGAAGGGTGGCCACCCTCTCGTCCCTCCCCCGAATGTCCGCCACTGCTATGAAAATATTTATATTAGGTTAAGTGAAATTGTCATATATAAGTCCAATAAGAAAACAAGAACAAATAATGAAATCAATAAAACTTCATTTTCAACTTGCTAATCTCAAAAAACAACGAAAAGCAACAATAAATATCAAATTTCAAAATTAAAGTAAAACAAGACAGATGATTGTTTGATTTATATTATTAATAATTGAAGTCACGCGGGCTGGACAGAGGTGTGCAAAGGGCCGGATGTGGCCCGCGTGTCATAGGTTGCCCTGGCCTGGCCTAGATCCTGTATCAAGAGACCGGCCTCTCCTCTACTTCTCTCGCTCTTTTTGGTGTCTCCCTTTATCACTTTCCCTTTCACTTGCTGACTACACTCTTTTTTTTATAAGAACAATTTCATAACAACACGAGCCTGAAATGTGGTAGAAACTTAAGAACAAGCGAAGAGCATGACTGGGCCTGAAGCCTTGCCATAAATTGTAGTTTTGCAAAACAATGCAGAAGCTTCCCACTAACAAATGGACATGAAAGACCCTTTTCTTGTTAACCTGAGGAGAATTGGCAGCGTGGAGGCTTTTTGCCTTTTTCGCAACTTAGTTGCTCCTTGCAAAACTAGTTACTTTACTAACATTGTCTACTTATAATCGTTTGTCAATTTTTTTCGACAATAAACATTAATATGCAAGAATTACCACCTTGGTTGTGACATTTTTCTCTCAATCAATCAAAGCATCCAGTGTTGTCTTGTATATTTTCTTTCTATATACTTCTGAGTCGCCTACACGCTGCTAATGTAAGACCCTTCAATTCATTTTTCTTTATTTGTGACAAATAAAGAATTCAGCCTTAAAGTTGCGGAAAAATTAATAATAGCTAGCCTGAACCTCAATTTTACTGGTGCTTGTAAAAAATGACTGTAACTCAATTATTCAATCCAGGCGTGTCGGGTACATCAGTAAAAGAGAGCAGCTGTCTCCTGTAGGGCACCATGTTACACCCTGTTTAGTTCAGTTCACTTCTCATTCTAAATTCCACTACATACAGACAAATCAGAAATAGAATAAAACAAATGACAAAGTCCAGAAAATCTAAAAATAACTCAAATTTTAAGACATAAATAAAATGTTTTTAATAAATTTGCATGCAGGGAATTTTTTAAGGAGGGTTCCTCTCAATAGATAAACTAGTCGAGGAGAGGACACCCCCTGTTTTCAGAATATATTCAAAATTTAATTATATACTAGAATTTAAAGAAATTGGCAAAAGAAAATGGCGAAAAAGGAGTATGCACTTAGGTACCACCCTCAGAGCATCTCAAGTATTAGTTTGGTGACTATTGGTGAAGAAAAATATGTTAATAGTTTTTCTATAGATGGTAATGACCATGCCCTTCATTGGTCACAAGCAATACCAATAGTTGTCTGGAAATGCTTGGTTTGAACCACAAAAACATTTTTAGAAAAGTCGCTAAACTGATATTGTAATAATAGCGAACATACTTCAAAAAACGGTGATCTAAAGTAAATCCTGCTGAATTTCGAAGATGTTGAAGCCAAATAAACTCTGTAAGATTTTCTCACCTTTCTCACCAATATTCCCGGTAGACATTTCTGTCTGTCAGTCAGTGAACCTCTCAAAAATTCTCTGCAGTCCCGTTTGTTATCATATCTCATACTATTTACAACTTCCTGCACTGATGTTCCTCTATTGCCTAGTGCCGCTTCGACTCCCTCCATCCACCGCTTTCGAAGCCGGCCTACAGGTCTCTTTCTTTCTGGCTTCCACATAAAGTACCTCTTGGGCTGTTTGTCTTCTTTCATCCTCAGAACATGCCCATACCATCTCAACCTATTTCGTTCTATTTCTTCCAACAATGGTGTTACTTGTAACTCTGTTCTTATGTGGTGTTTCTAATTCTATCTCTTCGTATTACCCCTTGTATCGTTCTCAGAACTCGCAACTCTGCTGCTTGCAATTTCGATTCTGTTCTCATGGTCAATGACTAGACCTCTGATCTGAATAGCAATATAGGTTCCAGTATACTATCATATATGGTTATTTTACATTCTCTTGGTATGTTTACATCTCGGAGCAACGGGTACATCAATCCAACGTTGCTGTTATACTTGGCAACCCTGCTATTAATTTCTACTTCCTGCAAATTATTCTCTCCGATATTAATTCCTAGGTAAGCATAGTTCTACCTGATGAACTTTGTCTTACCCCATGAACACATCACATGTATGTCTGCTACTCCTAGATAGAACTAAAGCCTCCGTTTTACCTTTCTGAGTGTTGATCTTCATGCCATTCTTATTCATTGTCTTCCACCATCTTTTGGCACACCCTGTATATTTGCTCTAGAATTAGCCACCACTACCACATCATCGGCATATAGCAGAGTTTCCTCCTCAATTGCTCCAATCCTCACGTCTCTTATGCACTTGTCCATAAATATTATTAACAGAAGTGGCGACAGTTTCACATAATGCCATAATTGATGGCGTTCTCTTCCAATAAGTTCTTCGTCCTTTTCCTTAAGTGTCGCGACATTCATCATTCGAATTCTTAATGTTTTCAAAATTCTAGTTCCATAAATGTTGTTCGTCGTTGTCATTAATGTCTGTCCAGACCATAGTGAGCATAAATGATTTTTACACAAGTGGGTTGCTAGCCCTATCCTGGAAGCCCTCCCATATTTATCCGGGCTTGGGACCGGCATTGAGTTAGGCATGCCCTTCCCAATGGCTGGGTTACTGTAAGATATCTTTCTCCAAATTCGAAAGTGTTTTGATGCTTTGATGGCAGCCTGAATCGATCACTCTATAATGAAGCCCAGAAGTACCATCAACGTCATCATAGCCCATCACTTTCGTTGAATGTCCAGGTTACTAAGGATTGGGACATGAGTCTTGTTCCCCTGTGAACATCCATAATAACTTATGCTCCATACCTCAGGATGAGAAATTATAAATGACATCTCACTCATTGACTCATTGAGCACCTACCAAGTAGCGTGTCGTCCTTCTTACTATCCCCGCTACTGTTATTCATAGTCTAAAAGTGATTAGCTAGCATGAATGACTTTGCCTCACCATTACTAGTAACACCGACAAGAATCGCGTATGCAAAAAGGAGAAGCCACAGTTCATTAATCTTACTTGGCGGTATGGCATATAGATTCACCTCACTCTGAGGTATGGAATGATCACCTATCCCGTCTATAATCTTACATAATGACGGTATGCAGTTAAAGACGAAATCTGCTGGAGAATTCGAGCTCCTATTTAGCTGAAATGGCCGGAAGAATTGCTGCAACTGCCATCGTCAGAACAGTCAGTAAGCCCAGGAGATTGCGAAGCCTCAGAGCACCAGTGGTTTTAGTATGTCTGTCTTTTAATACATTCTATCAACGAAAGCAGATACATTCATCAAGGCCTAAATCTTGACTGATGAGAAGAATCAGATACTAATAATTTCCCCGTTATGCACGTTTTTTTATTAGAAACAAACTCCCTGGCTTCAGCCTGGATGTTTCTTAATAGTTTGTAAAATCCAGTCTTAGGTGTTTCTTAAATGTTTCTTAAATATAAAGACTTCCAACAGTTGACTAACAGTTCATCATTTGACTAACAACCCAGATTAGGCAATTGCGATGCAAGAAAGAGGATTCTAATGCTTTGTGGGTCACGTAATAGGTGTTCATTCTATTTTCTTCCTAGTCTGATAAAAAATTTATTAGTAAGAAAAGTTTTTGTTAGTGGTTATTTGAAACTCAGTCTGCCTATCTTTCTGAAATGTTCCTTAATTTATTTATTTATCCTTGATTTGAAGACTCTCTGTTGCTATCGCTCAGAAGATGATGGCAATAGTGGCATTTCTCTATATATCCTGTATTATTTTCCAGACTCAATCTGCAGTGAACAGAATCAAAGAGCTGTTGAATCAAAAAAAAGAATATGTGAGTCTTAAGAGTATTTTGTCCGCTTAAGCAAATTTGAAGGTTTGCATGGTGTTTGTATGCCAGACTGGAAGGTATGTTGTGCTCAAAAAAACCTCCTACCTGGATGCAAACTATCATGTGCACAACAGCCAATCAAGCATGCAACATTTGAGAAATTTTTGTGTCAAACACACACTTTCTTCATACATGCAGAGTCTCCCTTTTCCCCTGAAGACTCCCATTTTTTTATCAAATCTCTTATTCTCCCATTTTCTAAGCAACTTCATGTGTTTAATGGTCTTTTGGTGTTTTTGCATGCTTTCAACTATTAGAAGCTGGCTTTCTAAATTATTTCCTCAACACCATAGACATAGGAGAACTTCAAATGTAGGTGGGCTGTAGATTTTCTACCTGAAAGATAAAAGATATAAAAGATACAAATTTCCTATTGTTATTTCAGAAAATTTGCCATCCCTTCTCCTACAATTATGATCAACATTGCACACATGAATTGGTAGTTCCCATTGATAGGTTGTAAATTCAACTTCAGTGTTTTTGAGGGAAAGCTTGACGAACATGATTTATCTGATAGCAGCTTTCTGGAAACAGGATGGTTCAAACAAAGTCAGCAATGAAAATTCAATGGAGTACTATGAATGGAATTCATCAATAGGGCTGCTAGTAAAGTGCAAGAAAGCAACTATTGGGCTATTGAAATCATATGACATTAAAACTTTTTATGGATTTTCACCCCTCTTTCCCACTTTTACACAATGTCACAAACTAACCAAGAATTTCACCACAACTGCTGCATGGTGTCACAAAATCTTATAAAGAGGCTATAAATATTCTGAGGAAATATTCACATTGAAATTATTTGAATTGTGTGGATTCTCTGCTCACCTAAACAGCTTTTTCAACAAGAAGACAATAAAAATCCTGTTTTTTGGATATATAGACAAAATTTTTATGTAGAAGTGCTTGAAGTGTGACATCACGGTTCTCTAACAACTCACTCCCCCTAGAAGGCTGTCACTGTCTTTCACATTCTATGTTGATGACTAAAATTTTGCATTGGTTGGTTATGCAAGACTCTGATTGGTTGCTTCCTTGAGGTATTGTTGTATGTTAGTGAGAGGATAGTTACTTAATTTCCCATTTTATAAAACATAACAAATGACAAGGAGGGAAGGGTGTGCCTTATTATAGTTTCATGTAGAAAAGGTGGATTTATTATAGCATTTATATACCTCCCATTTTTTCTCTAATTTTTTTTATTGCAAATATACAAAGCTCCTGTTTTTTAAGAAAATTTTCTTGGGGTGTCTGGTACTTACAAAAATATTCTGATTACATTTTGTGTTCATTCATTCCTACTGCTTCTTGGCATTGCTCTTTGCAGTCACTATTCTTCTAAAGAAACTTTTGCAAAGTTACTGTTACATGTGCTGAGGCACTGCAATGGTGGTTTTCCAAGCACATAAATTTAATGGGACAGCATATCTTCTGTAAGCAGAAACAACTTTACAGTCTGGTGTGTACAAGCCAATCTGCAAAGTGTGGCAGGTTTACAATGGTGTAACCAGCATAGGTTTGGGTTGGGACAGCTCCTAAGGGGCTTCAAGGCTTTGAGGTCCTGAAAGGGCCCCTCAGAGGTTTTCAAGAGACAAGTTTGTTTGTTTTATTTGGAGTGGAAATCAAGATGAGGCCATAATTGTTTTGAATTCCTAAAGATCCTGAATGTCTTTGTAATGCCACTGCAAGTGCACTTAGAAATTTTTCTAGAAATCTCACCAATGCATATAGTTGCATACACATAATAAAAGCATGGATCTAATAGAATGTTGATTGGTGTGGACACATTTTCCACCAATTCTATGTGTTTGCACCATGTACACATTCTTTTGCCTCTATATATTCATCTATTCCTCTTGTCACATTTGTTTACATATAATAGTTTTGCTACTATAAGTTTTATTAATCGTATTTTGCTGTTAGTATGGCATTAAATTCTTAACCATTTTTGTATGCTCCTTTACTGTGGCTTAACAAGTATTTTGTTTCATGATTGTACGTTTTTTACAGCTCTTAATTTTACATATATGTTGGGATTTTCACTTGCACCTTATTGACTTGAAATTCCAGATTATGAGACATTTTGCCTCTTTTCTATTTGCTGATTCTTCTAAGACATCACATTACCTCACGATTTTGTGATGGCCTGTAATATGTTAACTCTTTCTTGTTTCAATCTGATTGGAATTCCACAAGTTTTTTTGCTGTATCAATGTTCTAATTACAAATTGAAGCTCTGGTCAGTTATAAATTCTGGAAAAATAATAGGCACCAATTTTGGCTCATAAATCTTTTCCCCATTCACTTTAGATAGTTTTGACAATTGCTTATTGTCACTAACATTAACACTTTATGTTCTATTGTGTCTCAATAGACTTGTATGCGTATTGATGTACGAGAAAGAGGCTGTACTGGACTTTCATATGCTTTGGAATATGCCAATGAGAAAAAGAAATTTGATGAGGAAGTTACACAAGATGGTATGTGACACATTGTATAGAATTTCGATTGTTCAAATTACTGCAATAATTTCTTGACTTGTAACAATTTCTTGTTTTTTATTGAATTTTATTGCTTTATTTTTATTAACTATCTGTAAAACAAAGTAAGCCAAATGCAATTAATTTTTCTTTAAGTCATAAACTAGCATAAAGGAATGGCAGAGGAGCTACTCTATATCAAAACAAGAGTTTCGATGATGAAAGTTTTCCATGGAGTTCAACAAGTACATAGAAAATAGTATAGCTTGATAAGCTTTGTAAGTACTCATAGGCAGGCCTCATTGAAGGAAGTATTATGTGCCCACATTTGCAGAACTGATGTAAAATGTACCTGCAGATAATATGGAATGTAGTAGCACTTGAGTAGTGTAATGATACTTGCTCTTAGGTACCTAATTGCTGGGAAGGTTAGAATAAGCAGGGGTTGAAAAAATGCTTAGAAAAAGTACTGCTTTGAAGTTCTCTATGCTTACAAATTGTGTCAAAGGCTGTGAAAATGAAAGAAGCACAAAAAGTACTGACTGATAGAGCTCATTAATCTATGCAAATGTTTAGTGCCATTTGCAGGCATAAAGTGTCACATTTCAAATTTCTGCAGGCACTTTTCATCCACATCTGCATCTGTCCATCTGTTACTTTCTATTTTGTATACAGACACAATTTTCTCAGGTCTGTACTTGCAGTCATAACTTACTGTTAGTTAATGAGGCCTACAGACAGCCGGGAAAGAGTTGTTCAAAACATCTGTTTCTAGTACTCTTTGAAAAGTTTTTGGTCATAAAGGTAGTGAGCAGGAGTGCTGATAAGAGAAGGGAGCTAAACAGTTGTCAATCTGTCCAATTATCTGTCTCTCAGTCAGTCTGTCTATCTATCTATCTTCCTATCTCTGTCTCTCTTTCCCTTTCTCCCTATTGCTATGTGCTCTACTAGCACTCCATTCTTTGGAGTATGTACTTCCACACTCCTGAATAAATCCAAAAGAAGCTTATTACTTTCACGTATGTCAAGAACAACCCCAGGGGGTACTCCCTGCGTTTCTGTACGAGGGGGGTCCGAGTCAATATTTGCGGTCTGAGATTTTACAAGAAAAGCAACTTATGAAAAATTCGATGTTTGGAGGTTAAGAAATGAAACGATGTTGCAAAAGAAAGCTGAATTTTAAAGTTTTTATACAATAAGCATATACTTGTGATATTCAACAAAATTTTACGACAATATTTAGGCTTGCAAAATTTTGAGACTCGATATTTGGGTTTCCTGTGAAGACTGTGACTCGACATGTGGAGATCAGCAAAAAATCCCTGACATGAAACCCCTTATATGAAATTAGGGAAATACTACCCCTGGGATAACAACTTCTAGCATGCTAGTTATCACAGGCTCAGGGGCGTCTATTAATTCACAGTTTCTGTACTTGAGGTTTAATAAAATAAAGATTGCCGTACATTTGCATTCTCCGTATCGTCGTCTGCTCAAAGGTCTTACTACCATCTGCTCAAAACAATTGCGCTTAAACCACGAAGTTCTATTATTTTGAAATCTCTTTCTCGACGTGAAGCACAGTATTTTGAACACATTAAACAGAAGCTAGTAGACAAAATAGAACGCCATGTTCCCACGAGCATCAACAGCAACATCGCAGAATAAAACATGTAAAAAGTTTATTTTCAAAACAATATATAATTCGAGCACGGGGTCCCGTTTCTTGATGCTCCGAAGCGCTTTGGAAAATATTGTGGCAACTTGATTATTGGCCAATTTATATCTTCTTTCTATTAGCGTACTTTCAACTCTTATTCATTAAAATAAAAGGGTGTTTTGATTTTTGGACAGTTTTATAATTCCATACTTGAGAGTGATGATTTAGTCGTCTCTAAGCAAAAGAATTGTTTCCATGTAGTCTGATTTTTCCATCACCTAGTGAACCAGAAGCAATCTTTGCCTTATATCCAATCCTTTTATTTTTTAAAAAATCAAAGTATAAATCCACTTAAGAATGAATTTATTAGAATTTTTGTGGCTAGGTGCCATTCATTTCGTGAACCATTGTGTGATTCACAACGTGAACCACTACGTGGTCAATTGTGTGATCCAATACGTGAAACATCGCGTAAAGTATACGGAGTCTCAGATTTGCCTATTACCGTGTTGAATTTCGACTGAATTGCAACGTGTAACGTGTTGAGCTGTAACGTGTTGAATATACAGAAACAGATTGCATTAATTACAACCTGATGTATAGTAACTAATGAATGACTGATAGACAACCGTTTAACAAAATAAAGTTAGGTGTTTTATAATTTTTTTCGTTGGTTTACAAATTGTAATAGACTTAATGATTTAGAGACATTTCTGGTAGTTTTTTCTGTCAATGAATACTTGATCAGTGCACTGTTGAATTTTGATTGAGAAGGACAGTTGATTTTAGCATCGTCAGTTTGTTCTTACAGTTTTATTATTATCTCAGCAATTTTTTCTCAATTAGACGTTTTCATTAACTTCTTTGTAGCTACTTTATCTGTGTTAAAATGGAAAGTACTATCCATTTGAAGTAAAAACGAAGTTATTGTCATTGAAATATTCAAGATATATTTGAGAAGCGGATTTACCATAAACCAGTGTGTCGCCTGTTTTGTGATCAAAAATTGAGAAAGCTATAGACGACGGTATTTGATATGAAAGAAATGCGGTGCTTGGTAATCTCAAGTAAACTTAGAAAACGTTCTTTTGTGGGATAGGATGGTGTTTGTGCTCTGCTGGGAAGTATCCAGCTGATATTCATAAATGTCAGACTTATATTTTTAATCATTTGTGCTTGAGTCATCTTATCCACCTGCGTCCTGAAAAATGAATGCTTTTCCTAATTGCAAATAATTCCTTAAGAATTTTAAATGTTTATTTGCTTTTGATGTGCTAACTTTTCTTCCTTGCTGCAGTCATTTTTTCTCCTCTTCATAATATTCAAATATTGGACATTGTTAGTATGTGTGGATTCTCTTAGACCTTCTGCTTATTAAGCACTTACGTGTTTAAAACGGAAATTAAATTCCTTTATAATGAGCTCCATAGATGTTGCAATAGTTTGGCTACGTCATTGCTAACCAGAGGAGTTACTTCTATGTATTCAGTAACGTCTATCTTAATTTTAGCTTCAGATTTCACTGATTGAATTCCTTTTTTGTTATACATTATTATTGGTCTATTTTTATTTTGGTACCATGATCTCTTTCTGATAAACGCTTCAGTTTGGATTGATTTTGTCTTTCGTGTTGCAGGATTAACCTTATACATTGGCTCTAAAGCTCAGTTATCTGTGCTTGGCACTGAAATGGATTATGTACAGGATAAATTAAGTAGTGGATTTGTATTTAATAATCCTAATATAAAGGGAACGTGTGGATGTGGTGAGAGTTTTCACCTTTAGAATTTTAAATTGGTGTTTGGATTTCAAGTCTTTTGTAGTCATTTAGTCATTAATAACAAGTAATGAATAAAACTTTCGTTGTAATGAAAGCATTTACCCTACAAAGCTTACGTATGCATATACCATAAAGTGATAGCGAATGTGATCACGTAATATATTTTAGCTGGTTCTGGAAGGCCGTTTATACAACAATCTAATATTATTTAAGTAAGTTTTGCTTTTTCGACATTACAGCAGAGATTTGAAATGTAAATGTTAGAATTACGTTTGTTGAATTATGATTGATTAATTATTCAATTTGTTCCTTGCTCCAACTGCCATTGTCTTCAACAGAATATTTGTTTCATTCATAAAAATTCAAAGAATTGAACGATCATCAAAAGGCATATTGAATACTATTTGAACGTTTATTTACACGTTTGGTTACAAGGAAGTTTTCCATTGTCTTAGCTAAGAAACTTTAGAAAAATTACACATTGGAATGGTTGTCTGTTTCAACATAAAGTTAAACCAACAAAAATATGTACATGACTTTGTTCTAGATTTTAACTCACAGTAAGGCATTTTCTTCGTTGTAATACTACTAGTTTGCTACTTGCACATTTTGTCTAAGTTTTCACCGCAGTTTTGTTCGTTAAATTAGTTAACTTTTAAGAAACTTTCAGAAATATGACCAGAAATTAAGACATTTTACTACCTGGCCTTGAGCCAGATTTTTTATTGAAAACTGTAAACTGAAACTTTCTTAGCTTTTTCACGATATAAAGATTTTCTTTGCAAAGTTCTTGAGTTCCAATGTTTTGCACATGCACATTTAAGAAAAATTAAAAAAGCTCTTCATATACACGCTTGGAGCAATGATAAAGTTTTGTACACAACAGAAGTTAAATTGTTGGAGAGCAGCCAACTTAATGACATTTTATCCATAGATAGTTCGAATTTTACATGCATGTACACTTATAAACTTTCTTGGGTCTCAATATCCAGTACTGAACTTCTTAACTTTTAAAGAAGTTGAGCATTATTTTCCAATAGAGTACTTTCTTATTGAAATATATTTACTAGTGAAGAGAATTCGAAAGAGAATTTTGCAAATCAAAATATAGATCAAGGATAACTAGAAGTACTATCAAAGAATCCCTTTAAGTTAGTACCCTGACGCGATTCAGTATTTTGTTGCAATGCTGAACTGCTCATAGTCTTGGCATCATCCTCTCATTTCAATTCGTATGTTCTTACTAGTTTGGTATTTTGAGCTACCATTCTTCGTAGGCGGATATGGGAGTATGGTGCTAGAGGCAAAGCGCTGATTTGACTTCGTTTCTCGCATTAGTCATGCGGAATGCACATTTTTCACCATCACTTACGAAATTCTCGTGACCATGTTATTAATTTTACCGCAATTCTAAGTGCGTAATTCAACTAATATTTTCAGGTTCTTCAACTCCTTGAAAAGTGCTATGATTTGAAATTTCTTTCCAAGGGCACGTAAAACTTCTTGAAAATGAAAATTTTTCCTTGAAAATTGATCACAGAAAATTAACAAAAGAAATGCCCAAAAGAAAGTTTAAAGAAGATCATGCAAGTAAACTCGTAATATGCCAAGAAATTTCGTAAAATCTATTTGAATTTGCTATCAACAAATTATGCTTGTGTAGTCGTCACTTTTTTCACTGATGTGCCATTGAAAAGATCTCAGGATGTTGTATTTCAACATTTTGCTGAAAACTAGAGCACTACAGCTCGCTTATTTAGGTCTGGAATGAAAGAAATTTTCCAATTCTCAGCCCACTGTTCTTGCATACCATGATTGAGATTACAAGCAGCTGTAGGGGGCAACTCCACATTTAATGTACGTCTATTACCAGCTTACGGCGCAGCTTTTCCCGGGCAACTATAAGCCACTGACCAAAATTTTCTTATTGCATGTGCTGCCTCAGCTAATAAACTACGATAAAGCACTGCAAACCGAACTAGCCTTATATGGGCTTTCCAGGAACTGAAGATAGAAAATAAAAATTTGTCCAAAATGCATGTCCGTTATTGTGAAATCGCCCTGGAATAGAGTCATAATCAACTCTGAAGATGATAGTATCATTTGCGAAAAGTTATACGTTGCATGTTGATCTAACAGTCAAGTCACTGAGTAGTAAAGAATATTCTCTCACGCAACGTCATTCGAGCAAAGCCTTGCAACAGTAGCCACGATGTAACAAGGTTGATCTTCTTGATTCTTCAGCACACAAAGGTATTGATATCAGACACAGGTAGCAATTTTCAATGAAAAAAGAAATACGATGAAAGATTTTTGGCAATTGCGTCTTTTAGTAAAGAAGTAAGCTGTGACAAGATTTAGAGAATAAAGATTGAATATAAACACGATATTCCATAGAACATTTTATCTTCATATTCTAACTCAAATTTGTACAATCAAACGTCTACACCTAGAATAAAATCATCTTTCTTGGTGAATAAATAAATCTCTATAAATAAGATAAGAAACAGGATAGCTATAAAACAATAGAAAAGAATCCTTTTCAGAAATACAAGACTAGTAAAAATGAAACAGAGAATTGAATAATGAGACATGAACTTGAATTGACAACTATCTACAATAACAGCCAGTTCTGATGCCCTACGAAATGCAGTGCATTTCTCTAAACCTATTCCGTAAACAAATCTTCTCACATTTTTACATATACCTATAATGAAAATGCCAATTTCTGGAGCCATGTTAAGGTACCAGAGTATACTTGAGACCCAACGCATTAGACCCAAACCCTGTGTGGGGCTTGGGCACTAACGAAAACGTTGCTATAGCTACAAATCAAAAAGAGTTAATAAATCAAAAAGGAGTTAAAGATTTCTTTTGCATGTATTTGCCAAAATGTTGGCGATAACTTAACGCCTCCAAAGCACTACAGCAATTCAACGAGCTGTCTACCCTTAGACTTAATTGACAAGGAAACTTGTTTATCATCTTCTACTTAGGCCAGTAAACTATAACCATGATATACAAGCGATAAAGAGTGTGGCATTTTATGACCAATATGTACTCAACTTAACTCTATACATAAAATCTACACAATAGAATTCAATTATAAACAAGCAATCAACATTAAATTCCCAATCCAAGCTCCTGCAATCTAAACGAGCCATTAAGGGGGTTTAGGGCCGTGGCTAGAAATTTGAAAGGAAGATGCCGATTCAATTTCTACCACTCCTGCTCATATGTAGTAGCACCGAGGTATGCTGAAAGTTGCTCAAGATTACGATTACTGAGAACGTCCTGCAGTTATGAGCATGTACCACCCTCTGACCCCCGTAGCTAAGACCCTGTATGAACGCTTGTAATAACAAAGCTGTGTCCCCATTAAATCTGCTTAACGATTCTCTAGTGGCAGCTAGGCCTTCTTATCTGTTTCGGTGACCTGTGAAGGCCAAGGTTCCGCAATCTCCAAAATACAATACGTTCTATCTTATCTTTGAGTGAGCTTGGAATTAGGATTTTTTGCGATATTTCTAGATATTGAGATCAAAATTTACATACTGCTGTATCTCTGATTAATTTTTGTAACTTTTTTCGTCCTTTTTGTGTCATTGCAATATAATCTAAAAGCCACTGAAACTGATCCTGTCCTTCGTCTATAAGTTGAAAACATAAATTTACTTTCTCTAAATATTTCACAAAATCCTTGTAAAGCTTTGGTGATATATTCTCCAACTTATTTTGAACTTCTCTAACAAATAACTGCTGCGCGGTGGCTAAGATCCTGCTCAACGGTTCTTTGTTACAAGAGTATTTGTTTGAGCTTGGCAAAGTGACTCCGTTAGATATGATATTGTAGCTTCTTGAAGATCTGCGGGCGATTTCGGTCAGGACTATGGGATTTCGGATGCAATTACATACAATTGGAGTTATCTGAGTTAGTTCATCCCTCCCAAGCGAACATGCTAATGCGCATGCCCAGAATACGTCACTTATAGCTGGATGGGTCTCCTGCTCCTCCGTAATGTCCAACTGCTTTATAGCCAACATGGCGGCTTTGAATGCTTTCCTAGCATGTCCTTTGCTATCAAGATATCTCGCTATAGAGAAAAGGTGGACACTGCCCAGTCTGTTAGCTGATTCACTCACAATTTGACATGCCAGTTCAAATGGTTCTGTCTCTCCTTCGCAGAGTGTAAGTGCATAAAGCGCGCAGGACGGGGGATCTCTGATTGCGCTCTCAATTACAATGTTTCTCAAAGTAGAAAAGTAACTTGCTTCTTCGTCTTTATCCAGCCTCAACTTGAATAAAACAGGTTGGGACGTAAGCATTGCCGAGACATCTTTGCTCACTTCCTCCGGAGTAAACAGTTCTATCCACCTTTCAAGCAACTTCAGTAGAGAAGATTTCCCAACAGCCACTGTTGTCGAAATGAGCCACCTTATCATATCTTTTCGCGCCCAAGATGTCGTGTGCAAAGTTAGCTGCACAGCCTTCGTACCCAGGACTACTGAAGCGTCCAGCAATTTCTTTTCAAAGTCTCTGTTTACTATTACCTGGCTTTCAGCTACAAGTGAGTTTGCTAATTTTGCCAGTCTGTGTAGCTGTTCTGGATTTTTCACATGACTGGCAATTGCGCTAACTACAGAATCAATGCAAGAAGTCTTGCTACAACAGCCCTTCAGCAGTGCGGCTGCAAGTTCACTCTGCTGCAGCTGTAGGTGTAACATTATATGACAAACAGGTTCGTTTTCTTCAAATCTTAGGCTTCCAGTACCTATTACTGGCTCTAACGGTAGCAATGGTAAGCTAAATGTATATGCTAGATCACAATCCAAGGGCAAAAGTTTGCTAACAAGAAATCTTATAAAACTATGGCTCGGTGAGATTCCCAAATGTAATGTTCTTTGCGTGCATAATTTTTCACAAAAATCAATAAGTACAGGCTTTAAATAGCTTGTTGAAAAATCCAGCTCTTCCAATTGGGCAATTAGTTGTTCCTCCCTGTGGCAAAGGCGCAGCTGCTCGTATTTATTGGGTGGCAAATATTTGGTCTGACTTAGCCCGATAAATGATATGTATACTGCAAGTGGTAGAAATTTATCATATTGTCCACGGAGATCCGCCTCGTTGCGAAAGATATCGAAAAAAATACTTATTGGATCGAGGCTGTGCCCAAGCCAGTTACCATTCGAGTGCAATTGTTCATTATTACTGAAGCCAAAAGGAGGTACACCTTCATTCAGTTTGAAGTTCTTTGCTACCCTAAGGGCTATCTCCAACGCCTGTTCCTTGCAGCCATGACACGAAAGGGCGTCAACAAATGCAGCAGCACAAATGAAATTGTCTGTCAAAAAAATGAAACGTAAATTAAAAAGTTGCGAATGCTAGTCTTCAACGTAGCTATGGTCAGCATGTGTTGCTGTCAACTGTATAGCCAGCAAATATAGCTGTCTACAACGATAACACATCTTTAATATACCTGATATTAATCAGAAATAAGCTATAACTCCAGTGCCTTAATTGATGTATGTTGGGGATTGGACAACTCCTAAGCTTTTGAGGTACGGAAGGGGCCAATCAGAGGTTCTCAAAAGACAAGGTTTTATCATTATTTAGAGGCACAATAAAGATGGGGGCCCAATCTTGCTTAGTTTCTAAGTGCCCTGAGTATCTAGAAATGCTATGGATTTGGTGGTATAAAAACTGCCCTTTCCAAATTGATAGAATTTTCAAGGGTCAAAAGCCATCTGGCATCATTCACCTTCACTTTTTGCAAAATAAATTGCTAAGACAAGCTTCCAGATGGTCTACACGAATTTGGCTTGACAACGCTTAACTTGTGAGAGATCTATGATGTTGGTATAGACAAACTGCTCTCAACATAAGCGTATTTAATAAAAACAAGAACTTTTTTATTGTTAAAAGACTTATTTGATAAAAACAGTATTTGTTCATTCGCTTAGGAAACTTGAGTTCAAATGAGTGCCGAGAGCAATTAAGGACGAGCGGCATCCTGCTAAGGGACAGTGAATGCATGCGCGGCCTTTACCCTACTAATTGACACTACAATACGTTTATCCGACCGAACACGTGGAAGTATTCTAAAATGTCGGTCCTTTGAAGCGCTTGCCGACAAAACACCTGATTGATAATCTATTGTACACAAGTGAAATCTCTTTTCTATTCCGTGCTGCATTCGATGCCGTAAACTTTGCATGATAATGTAAATAGATATTGTGCGGGCACCGTGGGCCATTTCTGAGCCTAATCCCCCCTCCCATATAATATATAAATAAACATACGTTCCATATAAAACCATAATTCTATGTTATCAGATTGTATGGCTCCCCAATTCATTAACAGCATTTTTGAAAAAACCTGAAGTTATTGATCGACAATAAACTGGGATTGATGTCAAAGCTAGATTGCTTTCCAACATAAAAGGATGATGCATTCTGAACAAATAGAGTAGTGATTTTGCTGTATTGAGTGTGAAATTCTGTCCATTGAAAATACCCTAATTGGATTTGGACTTTCTAGATTTCTAAACACCTCATCATGAGCACTTGGAAATAGGCAAAGGGAACTTTGACAAACCGCAGAAGAAAAAGGTTTTGAAAATGCAAACATTGCGTGGACACAACAGAGCAGAATAAGAGGCTAATTCAAGAACAGAGCTCATAGAGCAAAATCAACACCCAAATGTTCTCGTTCTAAAATTGTTGTAGAATTGTACTTGGAAAGGTTTCTTAAAATGCCTAGCAATGAAAATGATGGAAATGCTTCTAGGAAGAGGTTCTTTCCAATCCACAAGAAAATGCACAATAAAATTTTCCAAAAAAGATACGGCCATGAAATACTGTTATGCAGATTTATAATTGGAGGAAGTACTGTGTTGAGGTTTACTGATATTGGTGTTCTGAAGGCCAACGATTCTTAGTGCTATTTCCTGTCACGTAAAAGAGGGAAGACATGGGGATGGGGGCAAAGCCCTCGGAAAATTTTCGGAACCACGCCTTTTCCATGTTAGGGAAATGCCCATTTTGAATAAAGAAGACCTTACAAAAAATGACACTTTAGTTCTTTAGCTGAAAATGGCAGAGGTCTAAATCTCCCAATACCCCACCTTAATTTTCGCGCCTGACATAAGATTACAACGTTTTTATATGAACTGAAACATGTGAACATAAAGCACACCTTCAATGTCATCATTTGTCCACGAAATTGCTTGCAAAGGCAACTTAAAGACATTTTCCATTCCAACTCGATCCAAATCTTCGGCTTGATTTATCGGCAAATTTTCCTGCTCATAACACCATGCCATCAACTGCTCCCTTACTTCAGATCTCTTTCTTACTGTCAAGTAGGGATTAACAACAGCAACAACCCATACAGATGATAGGCTGTCCCACAGCTTTCTCGTTTTTTCAGTAATTTTAACAGCCTCATTTTCACTCTTTGGTCGTATTGAATCCAAATATGTCTCAGTAATTATTGACAAGAGTCGAATTGCATTTTCATCTTTGGCTGTAAACAACTCTCTCACCTAAAAAGTAGCAATGCATGACGTGACTAGTACTCTTGCATAGGGAAGTTAACACACTTCCCAATATCCATTGCTTAGGGACAGGGGGCTACAGCATACTTTTAGAAAAAAAGATATCACAGTAGTAATCCGCATAAAAAAGAACCTAGGTTTTTTTCTCAGCAGCCTCATTGGGTTCTTAATTAGTGGATACAGATTTTCCGTTTCAGCCTGAAAGGTTCCTAAGAAGGTTCTTACACTTAGCACATGCTCTGCATGCCTTTACGTTGTTTTCAGGACAAGAATTCTAGATGATTCTCGAGAACACTTTTAAGTCAGAATTCTTGTATAATAATCTTGTCATATGTTGTGCAACTACAAAAGCATGGATAGCCTATGAAAATTTCTACTCATGAACTTTTAAATCAATAGCATGATATCCATTATATAAGAACCATCCCAATTTCAGCCTCTTTGGGGTTCTTATTTAGAGGATTCAAGCAATGACAGTTTAGCCTCAAGGTCCTTATAAAAATAGGTTCTTCCTCGCCTCACCTCCGCATTGAGGTCGCTGCGCAATGTACAGTTTATTTCCTTCTGATTAGAGATATGATCCTAGGAAGGAAATAAGCTGTGCAATGCGCAGTGACCTCGATGCTACGAGGAGGCTCGGAGAACTAAAATCGGAGTTCGTCGAGTCTCCTTCAATTAGGATTTCTTCTATTTAGGTTTCTACTGTATTACAAACTGGGCGAGCTTGAGAAAGAAATGACGTGCTGTGGCTGTAATCTATTTCTTCATTAATCAAATTGATGAACAACTCGATCACAACTTAATTAGCGACTGAACAATTTGTAATGCATGCATACTAAACAAGAAGCGCGTGCTGAGAAGGCGCAACGGAAATGCCCGAAACCAGAGCCTAGTGCCCCTTTCAGTTCTAAACGGAATTCCAAGTACGAGTAGGCACTACGAGAATGCTTTAAATGGTTGAACTCATTCATTTAGAGGCAGCCTCCTATGGAGTTTTCTGGGCGATGAATAGCCTCTTATGGAATACTCTAGGTAATGAACAATATGTCATTGGTAATGAAATACAGAGAGCTAACACCTCGCTAAAAGTCAAAGGGCTCGCAGCGTGGCTTGCTATATAAAGAAATGGGGAACACATTTTTAAATCGCTGGATTTAATTAGCTCCTAATGGTGATAACGATATGCATGACATATGGTGACAATAACATCACAAATATCATGATCAGCAGTTGCTTTCCAACAAATGAAAAATACAAATTCATAAAAAAAACAGAAATTGCTTGGATTATCGTGCATAAACCATGGGATAAACGCCTACCTTTGCAAATAAAGAGCTGATATTTTTGCCTGTATTATTCGGTTCTAAACCGGTTTTTACTTCAGATCTTAACAGGTCGTCATCAAAGTACCAAAGGGAATCCACATCTGTACATGCTCCTGCAGTTGGGTCCGGTACTCCCACTGTAAGGTTAATTTCACTGTCCGGTCGCTTGAAATCATCTATAAGGTTTTGAACGGACGGCAGTAAATCATGATGTTTCGTGATCACATGGAGTAAAAGACTTTGGAGCTGACTTTTCTTGAGCTGCAAGATGGATTCTGATACGGGCAAACGGATTCGTATCTTGTCGGCAAACCGTATACGGTAGACCGCTAAAGCGACTGCATGCGGGCACCAAAGGATTGTTTTATTACTGCAGGAACAGGCTATCGATGTTATTTTACACCGGTCAAATCTGATGGATGATTTGTAGTAGCAGACTTTTCTTTGCAAACAGATGCCATGAATCTCCTTCACAGTACCACTCAAATGAAAACCTATTGAAGTAAAAAGGAAATTAAATTGAATTACAAGAATTCATTGCTAATTGCTGCATTACCCCTCTGACGTAACGAATAGACAATATTGTTGTGAGACATTTATGAAATTAGAATCTCCTAGCCAGAGTGCATTCCATGTTGATCCAACGCCGGACATTTTTTTCTGTATTCTTTTATCACCCCATTTCAGAGCTAGCTTAGAAATGGTGTGGCCTAGTCATACGCCGAAGAGTTTCTGGTTTCTTTATTGGTTGGTCAACTTTCCTCGGAAGAGTTTCCCATTATACATGTTTGAAATAGGCAAAATACTCATGTATAATACCATGTATGTACTTATGCAAAGCTTGACTGTATCGGGAAAATAATCTGAAAAAATCTAGTAGAGAGAGAAAAGGGAGTCTCGGGACGAAGCCCCCAGAAAAAAGTTCGCTAACTACACGTTGGAAACGCCTTCTGGGCATAAATGATGACGTCAAATTGTAACCCGGCGATGTGCCACGTCACTATTCTGTCAACGATACGCCAATACATTCAAAAATTCAAATATCCAAGGGATTTTCTGGGACCAGGATACGCCGAGACATGGGGGATTTTCTTCGTGTGCCAAGGTATTTTTCTTAGCTCACGCAGGACATATTTGCGCCTATCTACATGGAATGCAGCCTTGTCTCCTACAGGAATTTGCAGTGGTGAATTTATTATGACGGCGCCCTTCCGCTACCTTTTGGCGTGAACTGTGAACAACGGAATACTAATTTGGCAGAATGCGGTTGCCAGTAAAGAGCATTGACAGTTAGGTATTGCTCCCAGTGACCTGCTAAATTCGACTAGACTGCTAAGCTTTTGCCCGCCCTCTGGAATGTCACATTTGCTATAAATAACAAACCCAGGGGGCATTCATTTTGCCACTTCCGTACACAAAAATATACTTGTTCCTGGTTCGGGAGGAAAAAACTTTGGGGCAGCCTTCGCATTTAAGGTTCCATAGGAAAAATATGAAAACTAGCTTAATTTTCTGACCGAAAGCGCAGAGAGATCTGGTAAGCAGTTAAAGTCTGTCACCTAGGATCAAGGACTAATTCCAAATTTCTCCTTATTGTTGAGCCTCTAGTGAAGGGGTGATTTCTAAAAATTTTGACAAGGGGGCTCTAAGTGCAATGTTAGAAAGTCGGTGTGGCCTATTTGCAGCCACACCCATATTTTTGAAGATGGAGACATGATAATTTAGTCTTATTGTGATATAACATATAGCCAACATCTGCAACGATCTCAATAACCATATAGTAGTGAGGAAATCCATCTTAGCAATACCATACAAAACATTGGAAGCAAGGTCAATGCATTTTGAACAGCAAGACTGATACACAAATTTGGGGGGGGCTGAGTCCCCCAAAATGAACAAAAATTTCAACTATGGGGCTCCGCACCCCTGAGCCCCCCGTAGAAATCACCCCTGCCCTAGTAAAGGTTCCTTGATAGGTCCTTAATTTTTACTGCACATCATTTGTCCTTAGCACTTAATTACTGTCGGCAGAGCATAGCCTGCCACTACTCAAAAAATGCCCCTGGGAAATAGGTTTCTGCCTACTCTAGTGGGCTAAGGAACCCTGTCCCCGCCCCACTTCCCACAATTGTGACATTACGCATCAAGGTATATCAGGTGATAGAGTCTGAATCAGATTTCACCGACTCAAACATTTTAAAGTCTGTATAGTACATTGACTTAATGTATAGAGATAATTTGTTCAAAATTTGTGGCATGAACCGCAGCATCCCTAGTAAAAATGCTTTGTTGCACAGCCAAAGGAGTGGTTCTGCTGACGTATTTTGACAGCATGTAGGTCTAAGTGCCCCCTAGGAGCCCATGTTGTCAGCAAATTAGAGTCCATATGAAGCGTCTCGTGTCCTAAGAGTTTTCCATGGGGTGTAAACCAAAAATGAATAGACATTAGACGCTGTGGCCAAGATCTCCTCCTAGGAAGATTTGCATGAAATTTGGTCTGGATAATGTTTACAATTGCTCGGGTCACCGCAGTATTGTTCACCCTGTTGTACCGGGTTACTGCAACCTGTGTAGTCTCAACGCACAATGGCGCCAGTCTCCGGGGGAGGGCTGGTCACCAGCGCTTAACAAGGACGCAAATCACAGTGGGAATTTGACATGGAATCACCCAAAGGCGAGGTTAATAGGACGTATAATCAAATAGTAGTTAACCCAACGAATAGGCCTATTCAGAAGAGCAAATTGCTAAGCTGCAAAATAATGTGAGTCATATCCTTGGAGACTCATCTCCTACCACCCGCCGTATTTGCTTTCGTAGATACTGCTGTCTCCAACTTTGAAAAGAGTTATCGATAATCATTTTAACGAATAATTGTCTTTGTCTCTAGAACAGAAGGCTTTCTTAGGCCGTGCGGTCGATTTGAATAATGGCTTGCACAGTGCCAATATCGAAAACGTTAATAACAGGTCAGCCGCGGGCGCCGCCAACTTATCGATCGAGCACCTCTCTATATATTAGAACGGCGACATAAACAAAGAATAGGAATGCTTTCCAATTGCGCTACTTTGGTGCCTGCTTATCTTCAGATATACCATGCATCAAGCGGCAATTATTATAAGCAACAATACAATCGATGCACGCACTTCAAGTAGGCCAGTGCAAGGGAGGAGCTGTCGTTGCAGGCAATAATGTGTTTATTGGATTATGCAAAAGCACTTCCTTTGAGTATCATGGGTAATAATTACACTATAGATCAAAAAAGAAGAGCGAGCTAAGTAGAATTCATCTAGCAATGCCATATGCATTGATGTGCCGAAGGACGTTCGAGTGGGGTGTAGCAAACAGAAATGTACCGGCAAGCTATATGCCAGAATTTACAAACAACCCAACACATTACCAACGGGTCGCAATTAGTGGAGATTGAGACACCCCCACACCCCCTACTTCGACACGCGACATGAAATAGAAACTACTATCTTCTACAAACAGCATCCAGCATTCACTGCACTCACATTGACGCACTGGCATGGTATGGGCACTAAGGTGTCAATGCTGCGAAGGCATTACAAGATATGCCCACGCTCATTGTATGTCAAGCATTAGTCTGGCGCCGTCAATATTAGCTACAGTTTCAATGTCATTTCGTGGGATGCCTTGGTTTTTTAACTGAAAAAGAATCATGAAAAAAACAACATTCAACGCGGATCGCCTTTCAAAATTATAATCCCAAGGCTCTTTTCAAAGCATCAAATATCTTCAGCCTAAACTTTCACGATGGCCTGGGGCAGGTGACTGTAATTGCAATCATGAGACAAGCGCTACTTTCTGGTATAAATTCATGGTTGAAGAGCTCCCATGTTTATCTTCGCAGGTCATTGTAGTTTAGAAGTTTCTTCCCAACCAGTGTTGCGCCATGGAGCAATACAGTCGTCAGACCCATTTGGGGGGTTGCTTCCCAGGACCATAGACAGTTCAACGGAATTGGGGGTCATACACGTATAGGTCAATTGTGTAACGAGTAAACATTACAAAAATTATGCCTCTACATACAGCTTCAATGACTAACTTTGGAGAGTTCCCCTTCCTGCCCCCACTATCTGCGGGGCTTACTAGTCTACTTCATTTCTGCATGGGTCTAAAGATGTGAAAACTGTACCTCTTTTATGGTCAAAGTTTATTGCACAAAATGTAAGACAAGACTATGGATACATTTGTGTGAATAAATATCACAAACTTTGCCTTAATTTTTATATACTTCCTTGTATAGCCCGTAAACTTCATGACTAATAATAGTGCTGAGGACAGTTAAAACTGGGTAAATAAGCGGTTGTGTGAACATTTATATATGCTTTTATGGGGTACTAATTGCAGGCCATTGATAAAATTATATATATATATATATATATATATATATATATATATATATATATATATATATATATATATATATATA
>OLMO02000302.1:15648480-15668066 GCA_900291935.2 Cassiopea xamachana
TATATATATATATATATATATATATACATATACATATACATATACATATACATATACATATACATATATTTATATATTACTTACTGGAAGCTAGTCACATATGCGGCAAAATGAAGCTTACGCCTCTATGAGGTCACACATTACAAGGGGTGTAATCAGAGGAGATATAGGGGGGCAAATGTCTGGCGCCACCCCTAAGTATTACCTATTTAAAATGTGTATGCAAGGAAAAGACAAAATGGCAGATATACTCTGACGAAGACTACAGTACATAAAACCTCAAAGGCGACAGTGATTAGTCCTCAAAAGTTTGTATATGCCTTTCATAAAGCAACGCTAAAAATACAATTCTCATACTTGCAACGACTGCTGCAGTCCCAACTCACCAAAAGTCATCCCCGTGTTCACAAACGACATGCAAAGACCACTTTTTCATAGGGGGGACTTCGCTACATAGTCCAAATTCCTTGAATATTCTCCCTGCTAGTTATAGTAGTTCTGTTTGCAGGTTGCAATGCAACTGATGGAAACCGTATTGCTTGCAAAAGATATCTTTGCCAAGAACAAAAGATAGGCGCAAAAAGTAAACAAAAGTGCATTTTCATGATCTATGCATGTGACTGCAGATATTTAAAATGATATGATATATACTGCATGCATTTTTAACTTCAATGAATGATTAAGGATGTAAATAAAAAATGCATCCTTAACCGGCATTATCAAGAAACAGAATTCGAAAAAGGTCACGAAAAAGAATGGGTTTTTTAAAACAAATATGCAGGGAGAAATAAACAGAGCGAAATAATATCACTTTGTTTTTGACTTACTAAAATATTTACCATTGGATGCACAAGCAACAAAAACTCGGCACCCTTAATGACATCAAATACTGGCCTATCAACCTACAAGTCAATAACATATTTCTAATCAAAAAATAGAGAAACATTTCCATACCTATTTGTAGAACATCGCTCACACTTTCACTTTCGACCAACTTGATACCCTGCTGGAACGGTTGTTTATTAGCTGCATTAACAGAACAGTTTGTTGACGAATATAATGCAATGTCATTTTCGTTTTGCGGGAATGCCCAATATACGATTCGCTCTTGTATAGGTTCTGGTATATTCTGTAGAGAATTATCCACATGCTCATAAGGGAATGTCTCAGCTACGTATTTTGCACATATGTCTGTCAGCTTTCTGACCCTGTCTGGTGCAATACCCTTTCTAACTTTCCGTGGAGTACAAGCCGTTTCTGTGCTTACACCGAAGAGCTGGCGCTTCCGTCTGCCAGACATGTTAGATCACAGTGTTCATGAGCTCCGTTGTGTCTCCTCTATTCTATATCTTCCAATACAATCAATCACTACTTACACCTACCGGTTTCGTCTGCATATACGCTAAGCGGTTTCAGGGTCGCTCAAACGTTTATCAATAGAGTGCCAGGGGCTACCTAAGGAGAAAATGGCTTTTGATCACATTGAAGGTCCTGGGTACTAGATATATATCAATCACAATATACATGTACCTGTCACGAAATCCGGCGCCGCAAACATCAAAAGCTCTATTGTTTCCTCAACTACATCTCAAAACTAGGATGATGATGTTATTTACGAGACAAAAGATCCGATGCGTTTGAAATGGTTGTTATATCGGATTTCTGGATGACATTTTGCCGCCCAAAATTACTGTTGAATATTGTGAGATACACATAGGTCTTCAATGTCGGCAGCATCTGAGTGTTAACGCTTTTTTGGTTACAATAAAGCTTTTTCATGCACAACTTTGGAGCTGCACTAGGATTTGCTTATCAAAATTGTTTTGAGTTATATTTAATGAACAGTGCATGAACTTCCATTTATACGTGAGTACCGTGAAATCAACAACATAAGATAAACACTTAGAGGAAAGCAAGCATAAAAAATATGGTATTTTAACGAATGATATTGGAATCTCAAATGCACATTAGCTCTCGAATTTCTTAGGTATCAAGAATTCAACATCGAACTTTCTTTTGAGTGGCCGAGCACTGCTTCCTTAGATCTATGCTTAGAGAAATTGCAGTTTCAAGAAGTAAAGAAACATTTAAGAAACATCTGGGACTTCAATAATGTGTTGATGAACCTGATTGCTAGATGGATAGAAACACATTATTTAGCATAAAAATGATGATAGGATGATATCACGCTACAATTTTATTGCCAAAATGTCATAAATAGCACATTCTTGTTAGGAGTTTATGTCACCGCCAATTCTTCTAGCCTAGGTATGAATATATTTTTAGATGTAGACGCTCCCATTATATCTGTGTTAATTGAGATTGCAGAACGACTTCAAAGGGATAAACATAATGCCTAGTCCTTGGTGGAAACTTAACTTTTAACGGCGACACCCCTTCCGTTTGTTATTGTCATATTACATTATAATACTAAATTAGTACCAGTGAATGTGTGTCTCCTTTATAACGATATCATAGGCCGATGGTAATCAAAACTAAAAATTTTATTTTGCCTTGTGGTGAAGATCAATTTGATTGCTTCTCCTTTCAAGATCATTTAACAAAACAACATATTAAGATGGTAGATCAATTGTAACTTCTCTTTAACACAATTGGCTTTAAAAGCATTGCAATGCAGTATGGATTCGATGATCCGTTAGGGGAATAAACCTTTTACATGCAAACTTGTATGTGCTATTCCAAGGCTTCGTACTATTGATTGACTCTGAAGTTGATAAGCAGAAAGAAGGTAGCTTCAGCTCACATTCTATTACAAGGAATTCTGCAAAGAGTGTGTGTTGATGTTTGCAATAACTGATCTTCCAATTCCTTTGTCATTACACGAAAAAGGGGTTTCAAACAGGGGTGATTCCTAGGGGGCCCAGGGGGTGGAGCCCCCTTGTTAAAATTTCTGCTCATTTTGGGGGGCTCAGCCCCCCTAAAACTCTTGCATTGGCTTGGTTTTTCAGAGTTTACTGGCCTTGCTTCCAAAGTGCTATGATCATTTGTGCACTGCTATATGTTATTGAGGCATTTCTCATTGTTGATTATACTATATCAGTATTAAACTAAATTCTCATGTTTCCATCTTTGGAAATATGGACGTGGCTGTAGCTGAGCCACACCCAAACTATGGGCGTTGTTGTGCCTAGAAGTCACCACTGGTTTCAAATAGTCGGCAGTAGGATCACCTTTTGTCCTAAATTTCGATGCTCCCTTTCTTAAATGTAAAACTAGGCCTGTGATCTGCATATGAGAACCTAACTTTTTCCCCTGCTTTTTTCAATTACCCAGAAAATATCTGAATTTTTTCTACTTTTAAAATTCATGGACTTTTTAGTTGTGGAAAATTGATCCATTGCAAGTAACGACGTGGCCAGGACTCTTGCCCCTCAGCCCCCCCGTAGCCACGCCATTGATTGCAAATAAGACTACACTAGCATGAAGAGTTTGTTACGTTGAGGTTGAGGATAACTTGCTAGCATTATTCAACATCGTGTAACATCATTGAACCTCATTTAGCATCAATCAAAATCATTCAATGCCCTGCAAAAAATAATTTTCAAAGGAATAAAACAATAGAATTACTACAAGGTCATTTTCACAATAGCTTAGACTTAACAGGCAAGAGCTTTTATTTTCTTATTTTCATATCTTTTGTTAACATATTTCTAGTATATTTTAACTTTGTTTGATCTGTATATATTTTTATTTCTATTTCGAGGTTTCTTGTAATTAGTTTTAGATTTTAACAGGGTAGTATGTAAATCAGACTAAATAAACTGCATACTTTACCCTGTATAAAGAATGTAAAGTGAAATGAAATGAAATGCAACACCATGCAGCATCATTCAACCCCATGCAAAATCATTCAACCCCATGTAATAGTTAATATCTATGGCCTTTGCAACTAATTATTGATAAGACTTTTCTAAAATTCTGACTTGAAAACGAAACTCCTATTGAAGTTCTTCTTTGTCCTTGCCACATGAGTTGGAAATGTGATACTTAGCTTAAAGTGACGTGGCCGAAGTAGGTTGGGGTTAGAACAACCCCCAAGGACCCCCATGCCTTTGAGGTCTTGAAGGGCCCCCTCATAAGCTTCCAAGGGAGAATTTTTGTTAATATTTCGAAGGAAAATTAAGATGGGGCTTCCACTCTTACCGAATTTCTACGGGGGGCGCGTGCCTCTCTTGCGCTACCTCTAATGTACGGGCTTACTTTGCAAAGAGAAGTTGAAAAGCTTGGTGAAGTTTGTGCCAACGAAATTGTTATCGAAAATGTAGTCAATAGTAAATGTTTTCCAATCCCAGTAAATTGAATGCAAAATTTTTCAAATTCATCAAACTGCGATGGAGTGGAAAAGCAAAGCTTGTGCTTCCCTTGCGGCAGAGAGGTTTTTCATAAAAAACTAAACCATGTCTGCGGGACGTCCCACCACAGGTCCGAATCATGCAGCTGAAAATCATAGCTAGCCCTAGAGTAGTTCAAAATCTGTCATAGTTCCTGGGGATTTTCTCATTTGTTCTGAGCAATTGTAGAGCAACTCGAGGATTCCATGCGCTATCAGTTGAGCTGTATACACAGTACGAGCACGTTACAGGGAACTATGATATCTCACCATAACCGGCCGCGTTCGTGTCGAACCTAGTTTATAGCTTTGTGGGTTGCCGCCAAATCCCTACGGTGTGTCATTGTGGTTACAGTCTGATCGGCGCCCCCGCAGCTGGAGTCCTCTTTACATGCTATTTAAATATTCATGAAATATAACAATGGAATGTGTTCGCTTAACAATGGCCTACAACAATGGCCCCGCTGAGCACTACCAGTTCGTCCTTGGGAGGTTCTGCTATTTGATAACAAAAATCCCAACAGACCTCGCACATGAATAACGGCAAGCCTTGGAGTTTATTTGTCTTGCTGGTAAACACTAAGTTGACTCACTGTGAAAACATTTTCAAAGTTAGCGCTCGTCAGCGCTATCTTTTGTTATAATTAGCAAAGGTTTGCAGCTCAGGTTCTGAAGATGGGCTCCAATGACCAGGTAATCAGAGGGTACTACACTAGAAATTCAAGCAATTCTAGGAGAGAATAGCTGTCAAGAGGGGGGCATTGCAAACTACGGTGCATGTTAACTGCACACAGCGAACGAAACTTGAGGAGCAAGGGGACATTTCCCCCACTAGTCTCAGACTTGAAGGACTGGGACAAAATTTGCACAAATACACATTTACATGTACAAATAGTTGACAGCTCCCAAAAAGCTTTCGACCGGGAGCAGCCGTGGCCTAGCGGTAATGCGCTCGACTCAGACCAACATGGTCCTGGGTTCGAGGCCTAACGCAGGCCATCAGTGACATCAGGAAAGGCCTCCCGTCCTAAATGCTCGTGCCAGAACTAATGTCTTCTCATAGGCACCCTCCAAGACCCAATAACTTGGGGGAAACGGAGGTAAAATCGAGAAAATGAAGCTTTCGACCCCCTCCCCCAGTAAATGTTGTGGTAGCTGCCACTAACTTCCTACCCTGCATGGACATCATAAAGGGGTAGCATGATCCTGGATAGAATTGACCAGGTGAGAAGCTGAGGGAAGTTTTTGGAGGAGTGGTAACCCAATTTTGCCGACAAAGAAGATTTCCCTCAAAAACCAAATTTGCCGACAAAGGTTTCCTTGCGTTCCAATGTCGACAACCACTAATGGTGTACTGCAAATTTGCCGTCAAGCTAAATGTTTGGGGGTGTGGCACCCCGACGTCGCATCCCCTTTGGCTACGCCCCTAGAATTGAGAATTGAATGGAGATAGACTTCCTTAGAACTAGACTGCATCTCATTGCAAGCAACAGCTTCAACAGGCTTCAAAAATAATTGTTTTTTAAACATCGTGAGTTTGATATTTGATATTTTGTTGATACTTTCGTACAAGGTTATTTTAGGGTAGTCTTGGAAATCTTGAGTATGCTCTTGAACATTTAAAGGTGTGGTCAACTTCGTACTTCATATACCTCTTATTTCGCTGAAGTCCTGCATTCTATGAAAGTTTCAAGAGCAGCACAACATGCATTTCAATGTGACAGCAAACACCGTAAGGTTCTACATGAAAATTTGGAGTGGCCAGGCTCTATTATAGCATAATATGTCATAGTCGTGGAAAAATTTCTTAAAGTAGGCCCTGTTCCGTACTATCTAAACCATGGTTGCAAGAGCCATGTCCTCCCAACATTTCACAAGCTTGTTTGATATAGTACCCCATGTCAGCTGGCAGAGTCACCCATTTCGTTTACGAATACGCCTTTGAGTGTATGTCCCGAGTGCAGGAAGAAATTCTGAGCGGCGGGGGCAGACTCCCAAAAAGGGCACTTTGAAAATTGAATCTTTTCAAAGCATGATTGCAGCAGCTTAGTAGGATGTTTCTGTTATTACCAATCATTATTCACTCAGATTTCTAAGCAATATTTCCTGGCTACTTATAAGCGGTGGGATTTGGGGGTGTATCATGAGACTGTTACATCATTTCAAGTGTCTGCTCTAGGGCCCACCAAGGTTGGGCACGACGAAAATTTTCAAAACTAGGTTTACGAGAAGGTGGAAAACGTTATTTTTGGAAAGCTTTCTGGAAAAAGTGTATAGAAATAAGAGAATTACATTAATAAATTTTGAAAAGAAATACATAAAGTGCGGTTTGAGCTATGCATCCAAAGCTGGAAAAAATAGTGCATAGGAGCTGCTAGTAAAAGTACCATACAACTATGGCCTATGTAATTCAAGTATCCGCTATGCAGGTCTGCTTTTTTGATGTTGATTCAATTTACAGGAAGGAACCAGTGCGTACTTTTGGCAAACTTAATTTGGATAGCTTACCCAAGTTTTTTCTATAGCTGGAGTCAACCTTTGTTCAATATTCTACCTACTAAGGCAAGCCCGTAGACAGGGGTGATTTCTAAGGGGGCTCAGGGGGGCGGAGCCCCCCTTGTTAAGCTTTCTGCTCATGTTGGGGGGGCTCAGCCCCCCTAAAACTCTTACATTGGCTTGGCTTTTCAGAGTCTATTGGCCATGCTTCCAAAGTGCTATGATCAACTGTGCACTGCTATATGGTTATTGAGGCATTTCTTATTGTTGACTATACTATATCAGTGTTAAACTAAATTATCATATTTCCATCTTTGGATATATGGGCGTGGTTTTAGCTGGGCCACACCCAAACTATGGGCGTGGTTGTGCGCAGAGCCCCCCTTGCTAAAATTTTAGAAATCACCACTGCCCGTAGATAGGTGAACTGGATTGGGGAGGGGGAATAGATATTGAAGTGCAAATCGGAGTAAGAAGCTCATTCATTTAACAGCTCTGTGGCAACTGATCAACGTTGAAACAACTGTTCAATTAACGCCCTCTTAAACCTCGTAAAATGCCCTTTTGCAAAGTAAATTGAATTTAATTGTTTTCATCATTGATCTTCACCCTGAGAAAGAGAAACTGATCCCTCAGCTTGGTTTTATCGAACCTTAAAGATTTAGAGCAAAGAAATGAAAGATTACACCAATTTTTCCATTTACTGCCATTTACAAAACTTCTAAATACCACCTCAGTGACTTAATGGGGGAGTAGTGCCCCCGCCCTCCCAGTATTAGGCCTTAGCATTAGTTCTGAACTGCTCAATCATCATAATCTTGATTCATCTTCATCATTCTGACTCTATATTGACTTGTGTTTGCTGCTTACAAAATTGTTTCAAACATGATTGACTTTTCCGCTACTAGCTGGCGCCACATTACAGATTTCAGTGCAGGACCTTATTGAAAAAGTTCAAGAGGCAAAATAGAAGCATCCATCAAAAGCTAATAAAAAGGTGGCTGATTAAGAATTGCCCATAGGTACCTTTGTGGTAAAGATGGAACTCTTGATCTCCTTTTCAATGTAATTTCTACTACAACACACGACTAACAAAACGTTTCGCGAGGGCATCTACTGCCCCCGCTGTCCCCGTATGATCAGAGCAGGGGGCAGCTGCCCCAGTGTTTTCGGCGCCCCTGTCCCTCCGCATTTCTTGCATTTTTCACAGACAACAATTATCTGGTATAATCTTTCCCGATAACTTTTTCAAAATTCCAGATTCATCACATTGTTTTGGAAGTCCTGTCTGAATCACTCAAGTTCAAAGTTCTAAATTTATAATATCTGGAAGAGACGGCTAAACAGATCGATATGTAGCTATAAATAGCTAATGAAAGTTAAATTTACGCTACTGGTATGTTTGTGCTGAGAGACACTAAAACCAATAACTTTTGCTCATTTTTATGACGTAGTATTAATATAATTTTCAATCTTCTGTTTGAATCTGCTTGTGAATAGTAGTTCGATTTGAAATACTCTTTTAACTAATTTTCCCCTTTGAAGACCATTTCCGACAATTACTGGAATACATTTATATAAATATATACAACGTTGAAATTACTTTCTCTCTTTTACGGCCTTCCTTCAATAGTTTTTGGTAGGGAGCTTTGCAAAGAGTAATCAATGTGCAAGACAGAAGATTATATGTTTAAAGCTATGCAACAAAGATGTTGCATGCATTCTGGAACGTTTTCCATCTCAAAGAATTACCTGACGTAAGAACTGCATTGTTTTCTGAGAAAAGCTCTCAAGTTGTGCTCATTTCTATTCAAATGTTTATAGAGTGGAACCCTGAAGCAAATGCTATTTACACTGGACCTTCTGTTTACGCTAAAGTACAATAAAGTAAAAACTATTTTATAAAACTTCATATAATGAATACATGTAAAAATCACTCAGTGAATAGTAAAAATATATTGAAGCAAAAGGAAAGCGGTAAAATAGAAACGGAAATAGTTTAATTTTAACAAGCAAGTACTTTTTTATCTGCCAGCATTTTTCTTCATAATACTGCAACAAATCCGTTTGATACATGAAGTTGTACAGCACAACCAACCTGTTATAAGTTATGCTTGCCTGCTTATTCATTTTGGTAGCATTCAGTAAGAGTTAATTCTCTAAATTTTATCTATGTTCCTTTAGCTACGTAGCCATAGATGTCCTTCCAGTTCATAGAATATTCATCATAAGTGTGAGCATCTTGTAAACATTGATCATAACGTATCGTGTTTGAATTTCCACTGCAATACTCATGCATGTTCAATGTATATTCAGCAATTTTGTAGAAATGAAACGAAATACTTCTAGACATGAAATTGCAACCAACCATTTTGATATCTAACCATTCTCCTTATTGTTAATTTATGCCATTAAGTTGAATACTGCTAGCGAAATATTTAACATTATAGCTGAGAAGAGAATTACTATTTAGCTATTTAGCAAATCTCGCATAATTTATCATTAATGGTCTACGGAGCAACTTAGTGGTGGTCTGTTAAAGATCTACATTAGAGATCATGCTACCCTGCTGGATCCAAACGTAGAAACCTTGCTACTCTAGCAGCGACTCTACACAACAGATCGGGCCATTCCACCAAACGTCCCGTCCGCAACACATTTCTTTTGAATAACCACACATCACCTTTTGATCAACTCCTTTTTAGTATATTAAAATATCCTCTGTTTTCCACTAGCCAACAACCAGCATATTCCAATCATTCAAAATAGTACTTCACTTTCACGCAACAAGGGAAAAGTCTTTGTGTCCCGTCCGGAAAGTAAAGAATGACCCTCTCTCTTTTCTTTTTCACACTTGCTCTCTAATGTTCTATACCTCTGCTCTCTGACATTTTACACCCCTGTTCTCTAATATTATCCCTCATATACAGGAACATTAATATAAACAATAGTATAAACGTCAGCAAACATCTCTCAAAATTGCATAATAATTGCATTCTATTAGGTTTATAAATTTTTAGCATAAAAATAATCATTGTACTTTGGGCTTTAATTATTTTGTGAGCCTTGGTGTAATCAACAAATTTTGCTAACTGTTCTTGAATGCTTATCTACCAAAAGTTCAACTATTTTGTATATATTAGGAGATAATTAGGCTTGATTATAATTAAATTGTTAATACCTAACAATATATATATATATATATATATATATATAGCATTATATATATATATATATATAGCATTATATATATATATATATAGCATTTTATATATATATATATATATAGCATTATATATATATATATATATATATATATATATATATATATATATATATATATATATATATATATATATATATATATATATATATATATATATATATATATATATATATATATATATATATATATATATATATATATATATATATATATATATATATATATATATATAGCATTTTGAAACTTAATCGCGTTTGTAGGCTTAAATCTGATTTTGTGAAATTAATGCTATTTTGGTGATAGTGCATCTAAGCAATCGAGAAATGACGTTGAAGAAAGCAAGTAATTAGTCCATCAATATAACATCCATTACTACGAATAACATCTGTTTGTGCATCTAAGCGTATTAGTTAAGGAGTTTTATTACAAGTTGGTGATAAGCAGAAACAAACACATGGAAATATTATTGAAAGAATTAGGAGTTCTCAAGAAAATTGAAGATAATGTAATCGCATCAGAAAGGTGTGCAACCACAGTGATTAATCTTCTAAATTCATCATAATCAATTTCATCTTTCCTCTTTCTATGTTCTAATCGTTTTGAATAGCGTATGCTTATAATTTGCCAGATTGGTGCAAATTTCTTGATATCTGGGTTTCCAAGATTGAAAGGTCTTAAGAACATCACACAACTCATAAGTCAGTCCACTTGGGGCACCTTGACCCAAGGTGCAAAGAAAACAAGACTTTTGAAGCTTTCATGAATGTCCATTGGAATACCTATCCCTGCTATTTTACTTGTGTGGAAAGATCTTATAACGTTTAGATCTAAGCTTACCTATGCAAGCCCGTAGCCAGACCCGTGTTTAAGGGTTGGCAAAAGCGTCCTGGAGGAATCACGTGGTACAAATTTAAGAGCTTGTTTCATACGTCATGTTACCACAATCAATAATGCGTGTGCAGGAAAAGATTGAACTATCTAGTGTGCCACAACGACCATGGTTGAGCCCAACCAAAATGTCAGATCTCTTCTTAGCTACAATGATAAAGCATGAAAGAAAATTGCGAAAAGGTACCCAAGGGTGATAAAAAGCTCGTATCTTGGTTCCCAGGGTTGGCTTTTGCCACCCCATGGCTTCGGGTCTGCACCTATGGGAAATGTTGTCATGACCTACGTTTAAAGTATAGCACGTGTTGCTTTTATGCTTTCTATTTTCTGTGCATATTGCCAATTTACTTTGCAATTGAGGAGGATGAGCTTAATTGCTGTTTCCGTATATCAAAAGTCAGAAGATGACCCCAAAAAAATTCCATTCCCCTTTATTCTATAAATTTCTTGACGTTAATTCAGAAGATGTTGGAAAGCTGCAAGTAAATGCACCTCTTCTCAACTACTCATGCAACACAGTCAACTTTTACATTTGAAGACAACTCATAAGGCTTCAATCATAGTTTTTGACTTAATTCAAGCAGTTATAGAATTTCTGGGCCAAGTTTTGGAACATGGACAGCTGTGGGGGTATTTATCATTGAGCACACTGGGAACGTACCCAAGAGCCCCCTAGAATTCTTGAAATTAGGGGGCCCAAGCTTAGGTTTGAAAATACTATGAAGCGCTATTGACGTGTATTGTATCGAAATGCATATTGTGAAATTTAGGAAAAAAGAGAGATGAGAGAGATGGCGCTTGGAACATCATAATCATCATAATCGTAGTCGTAGAAGTCTTGGATGCATTTCTTCGGTCGGTAACTTTATACTTTCTCAGGATTCCTTGATGCACGAGCGGTCTTTAGAATCGTAGTGGAGAGAGCAGACATTTTCATAGCTATTAACTTTTATCTTCATTCCAACTTCGCTGTACAAATGGCTCGGCTAGGTTCCTGCCATTGAACCAACGAACTCTAACTCTTGGTTCACAAAGTTCTAACCCTAATTCTCTAGTTATTCAATAATCATCCTAGCTCTTCTTCAATTCCTAGTTCTCTACGAGGGGTGAACTGAAATAATGTAGAAATACTGATTTAGGATGCATCAGCATTTTTGCCCACATGGAGTAATCCTTACTCAGAATATAATATAATAAAAGGGTAATGCTAGTTTTTTCTATTATACCAAGTCTAGTCATGTATGACGCAAGGGTAGATAATCCTTACTCCCTAAAACAATAGAATGGAATGCAGTGTAATGCACCATCATTATTATGGGGTCTCCTATTGTGTGCCTAGCTTCACGAAATTACTACGTTTGTACTACTTATATCTAACCTAACTTACTTCTTAACGGCTAATATAAAATACTTTTGGACATATATGTGGGTCTTGCAATTTAATGAATAAAAACTAACGATATACACTTGTGCTTACATTTCCTGGAAACTATCATGATTCTGGATTCTGTTGGCTCAGTTCCATTCGAGTTCTCTACGATCTCACGAACAACTAATATGAGACGGCCCTCTCAACCTTTCGCAAGCTTTGAGAGTCCAAATACCTAATATACAAACGCGATACGACATAGACCTCTACAGTCTTCTACAAGCACTGCGAGTCTAAATACCAAATAACGAAATGTGAGACGTCCTAATACCAGATACAAGTACTTTCGCAAGCTACTCTATCTGTCCTAATCTTCCATGTATAGCTCCATTCTAACATTAATAAATTAGCAGTATGACAATATCTTTGTACAAGTGTATTCGCTTTCTCAAGTTTAGTTAATCAATCAGGTATAAAGACATTGGGTGTGTTGTCCCCTGTTGGGGAACAGATCAATTTTACCCTTGTACTGCAGTGTACAACGTGAAATGTGCAATAGCAATATGCACTTTGAATTTTGATGATTTGGTATCTTGCTGTTTTCTCTAAGAATCATGAATTGAAGTTTTCTCCTGTCCATCTAAAATGAAATTAGCAAATCTTCTGTTTTGCAAAGGGACATCTTCCAACATTATAGGGAGCGCAATTCTAAAAATTTTCTCTAATGCAAGCCCGCGGGCCCCAATTCTCAGATACCCTATGAAAAGGTTACTGTAGTACAGATCTGCTATAAACAACAGTTCCCGACTACCAAATTTGACTTCTAGATCTTTGCTCATGTGACACAATCGGTGTTGATGTATCTTAAAGGGGCCCTAATCAACATTGTGCTCAGGGCCCAAAAAGAAATAAATGCGGCCCTGCTGGACAGGAGCACCACACATTTTATTTTGAGCAACTCAGCACTTTTGTGCTTGCAATGTAACCTTCAATGCGGTACATGAGCCTGCTATGAAGCGTAAAGACCTAAAAGTAAGATAGAGTAAACAAACTGCCTGCTAGTACATCTCATGCCATTTCTATTTGCAAACAACAAGATGGGCTTATGTTGTAGTGATGACTCTTTCAAACTTTCTCACTCTTCTTCTCATGAAACGATGGTGTCTTGCATTTTATCTAACCCAAGAATGGACTAGCCAGTAGCTAATAGTGTTTGACTGCATTTAAAACAATCATAATTATTTGTATACTTCTAATTTTAATTCTATGTTCTATATACTGCTTATTCCTACTATTATTTCAACATTATCTTATTACTTTTCAATGCAGCTTTCAAGGAGTTGGTCAAACCCCTATTACTTCGTGTGGCGAGAACAATATTAAACGTGTGATGAAAGTCCTGCTGTAGCACGCAGAAGCCACAGAAAACATCATTAGTGTCCTTCTGTATGGAAAGCTGTAGTTTGCCATGCTATGAAAATACGCGTTAGGATACCATCAATGATTAATAAGTTTCTAAAGGTAGCGCAAAGAAAAGCAGACTAGTGTAAAAGCAGTGGTAGAAACTTATTGTGAGAGCTATAATCAAAAAGTTTTCAACAACATTAACAAGTTTTTTTCGCTGTAAAAATGTGCTAGCACGCCTACCCATTTTACTCTAAAGACCATGGGGTGTGATTTACATTTTGTGGATGTGAGTAGATATTCAATCCCATGACCTAGTGGTAGTGCATTCGACTCAAAACACCATGAATTAGGCTCCATAGTGATATCATCGATGCGATTTTACTGTTGTTGATGATATTAAAAGCATTCTATTTTAGATTCTAAAGCCAGAGCCTAAGTTATCCTACTGAATCTTTCATGACTGGGGAAAAACAGAAGTAGAATCAATAATTAGATTTTAAAAACATTTGTGGAACAGCAGTATGGGCCTCGATTTTCAGCAATATGCTTCTATAAGCATTCGGTTGCATGCATGGAATTTGCAGTGTTTTCTTTACATGTTTCAATAGGATTTGCCAATAAATGTTATTAGATTGAGTTGAAATTGGACAGGTGCAACAACATCGAAGCTTCAGCAATTTTGTCATCAAGAGGATTACTATAAAGTAAAGGAAATAATGAACGAGGGAAGAAATTTCATTGGAAGAAGAATGATAGAAACACTCTTTTGCATGAAGAAAATGGTTATTGCATTTTTCTTCTCCTTATTTCTACTATTCCTTGCCAATTTTACTTTCCATTGTAGTTCTAGCACTGAGATACATGCATTAAATATAATAGAAATTATTACTGCAGCTAGATAACTATTTGATCATCTTCATATTCAGAATTAATCGACTAAGGGCGCACCTTCAATTTTTCTTTTAGCAGAGGGACGCCAGAATAAATTAACGCAAATCGTTTAACAATGCAATAAAGGATGATTCAGTTGCACCGTAGGATAGCTCTTGTTCTATAGATCTTATCTTAACATCTTCCCTTTCAGGTTGATAGCGGTGTGTTTGAGCTGGCGCTGGTGGTCAATCTCAAATGTAGTAAATCCCTATGTTTTGGGCAACATCAGGCAGGAGAGCTTGGACGGTCTGTAATGATATTAAAATGTACCTAGGTCACACACACAAGTCAACTAAATTCAACGACGAGTTCAGCTGTAGTCATGATTATCCAATCATCTCGTTGCCAGACTCCTGTTGATATCAGTGAATAAGTGGCTACCACGAAGGCGCTGCTAAGGGGATTTGTTAAAATAATTAACAATATTAAAGACTTACTTCTTTTTGCATGAATAATAAGTAGGTCACTCTGGGTTCTAGTAATCATCAACTGTTTGCTATGTTTTCTTGTGATCAAAACAAAAAATAATTCTTATTCCTTAGTTTTCATAAAGAGGCTATACAGTCGTTATTGATTATGCTGGTCTGTCACTTGAGTTTGTTACAATTTTTCAACTCAAAACCTATTATGTGCACAGGCGTAAAAGACTGGGGGTGGGCGTACTGCACCCCTAGTAGGCAGAAGCTCATTTCATTTGGAAAATGTTTTTTGAAAGAACAATAGCAAATTTTAGCTGCTTCTCCAACCTCTTTTATCCTTTGGACGTCAAAGATTGGACTATGTAGAAAAAAGTGAGAATACCTCTCTTTAAACAAAGAACAATAAGAGAAATAGTTCCTTTGTTCGTCGCTGTCCTCATGTTGAAATTTATAGTCCTAGAATTTAAAATTTTATGCTGCTTTCCTGGTTTCTGTTCTGAAAAGCTAATGTGGGCAATCTCAGTTTTGCAACTCTATGTTTGCATCAACAATTTGAAGTAAGATTACAAGTTAAGCAACACTTTATAAACCAACATGAGCGAAAATGAGGAAGACCCTTAACAGCTGGTTTGAATTGAAGGTGCATGGGTGTACAGTAGAAGTAAATTGGAATATAGCGAATATGGTCGTTTGGAACATCTTTATCAATATACAAGCTCAGTGAATTGTTGAGGAGTCGAATCCACCCCCTCCCCATCTATCAGAACCCAAACAAGCGCATGTTTGAACTGAAATACCAGTAGTTCAGATAGACAAATAAGGTCTTTTGTTGTAACTTTTGAAACCATGGTAATGACTCAATTTGCATGAATCTGCATGATCATCTGCTTATATATGCTGCCCCTAAGTTTCTCAAGAGGAAGAAGAGAAGTGGATCGAAGATGGATCCGAGTTGTGATAATTTTCAAGTCCTTTCTGCTGAGAGAGGAGGTTCTTACTACAGACAGAGGAGCTAAATCAAAGAAGTGATAGACCTCAAGTACTTTTCAAGCTTGAGATTGAGAACCTGACGATTGTTGCATCATCTGATTTCTCAAGTGAAAAAATGCCCCATCGGATGTTAAAGGCAACTTATTATGGTGTGTTTATCACGATAAATATTAGTTTTTATACAGAGTGGTTAGCTGTTTCATGCAACTGTCATCCCGCATCATAGTTTCTTATTCAAATCCATTTCATCGGTGTTTTACGAATGGGTTACGTAATGTGCTTTGATGTGAGTAATGATCACTGATCAGTGGTAATGATGCAATCATCAAGCCGCAGGCCTCGTATCCATTATGAGGCATTGCGATAATGGCTCTAGGTATCCAACGGCGGGTATAACTTGGCGACCATAAAACACATTAGATTTCAGAGTATTGTGATGCAAGAAAATCAATGTTTTGGAATGATTAGGGGCATAGTAATGCTATGTACTTCGTAGATATTCTATAGAGGTAAAAGAAAGATAAAATTGCGCCATGAAGAATTGTATTTCTCGATAATGAATCGAGATTCTCCAACGAGGCCATCCGTCCAAGTATTTGAACCACGACCATCAACTTGGGCGTTAATTGAAGATCAGACAATTGAAGAAGAAAGGACAGATATTAAGGAATTAATTGGAAGCTCCCTTATTGAAGAAACTGTTGATCTTCATAGAGAAGTAAGCCATAGCAACCCTTGTGCATAGAGTACGTTAGCTTTTGCATGATTACAGGATGCATATAGGTAAATGTATTCACTAGAGAGTTACACGAGTTCAAAGTAAAGGTATACCACTGATGGTTTTCCAATGTAATCTTTGAGTGAATTAGTAGAAAATATACTCTCTTTCATTTGGGGCAAATGTAAAGATTAATGAAAAGAAAGTACTCATCAAGCTCTTTAAGAATATCCAACCTAACCCTCCCAGAAACCCTAACCCTTCCAGAAACCCTAACCCTCCCAGAAACCCTAAACCTAACTTAAAGCCCTTTCGTGTATTTTGGTGAAATATCGTGATAACTAATCTTCACGTCGGCCTCAATTAGGAAATTTTTTATGTCATTAAAACTTCAAAAAATAATGGAGACTAATTTGTTTTTGAGAGAGTTGATATACAGACCTTGGTTTTATGTCTGATTTTCTTGTAATTGCAAAAATTCTCTTAGTTGTGTTATTTTTGAAAGGCAAAAATGGAAGTATCATATGGTTTATGGTCATAACTATATGTGGCTTGTGAACCAGTTGAAATTATATTTGATTACATCATGGTTTGTTATTTATCATGCAAAGGGGACCAAAATGATTTTCATTGTTATTCTTGTCCTAGGTTACTTTTGTATTGATAATTAAAGCTAAGCTAATTGGTTTGTCATATAGAAAACATAATTTGCCTGTCTCATTTCTACTTATGCTAGTCTTTTGAATACATAGGTCAATGCTTTACTTGACATCTGGAGAGACTTTAGGGAAGAGACTGATAGGCAAACAAATGGTATGCAGCATTTGTTGTCCCTCAATCACTTTTTCAGTACATTTAGACCTTTGAAATGTAAATCAGTAGACACATTTGCTTATTCATCCTACCTAGGTATATTCTTCAAAGTACAAATATCATAGAATATTTAGTTGTAGCATGTTAAATTGTTAGTTCAATGTGAATAGTACGTGTCACCATATCTCAAGTGCATTGCTAGAACAATTAAATGTATACATGCTTATTATTTTATAAGTAAGCTTCCTCAAGGCCTAGTTCAAAAATTCCTTATTTTTGGACCTGAAGTCATTATCATAAGTTCCTTAATTCATGTTGACTGTTTTGACTAAAATTAGCCTTAGCCTTGAATAGAGGGATGGGCAATGAGACACCATAACCTGAACATACCTACTTTATGAAGCACTTGACACAAGTATAGGAAGCAAACTATGCAAGTTTTGGGTGCAAATGAATGACATCAGCTTTCTAATTCTTGATTGCTTGCAGTTATAAAACATTTTCACATTAAAAAGTTCCTTAGGGATTTTTCCTTCAGTAGTAAAAGTTCCTTAAATTTTCTAGCCTTCTACATGTGGGTTCCTTACAAAGCCATAGCCAGGCCTGTATTTCAGGGGTGGCAAAGTTTTCCTCAAAGAATCACATGGTACAAAATCTGAGAGTTTTATTCATAATTCATGTTTTCATGATTGAATGGATAATGTATCTCTAAGTAAAGATTGAACTTTCTAGTGCATCGCAAAGACCAAGGTTGTGCTCAACCAGAATTCCAGGATATCTCTCTCCTTAGCTACAAAGATAAAGCAACAAAAAGAAATTGCAAAAAATTTCCCAGGGGTGACAAAAAGCTGGTATCTAGTTGTCCAGGGATGGCATTTGCCACTCCATGCCATCCCATGGCTATGGGCCTGGTATTTATACTACTGTCAAGTAGATGAATAATTTTTGATTTCTTTTGTTATTGGAAAGATCATATATATTGAGTTCATTACAGTCCAATAAAATCTAGTCATTTGGAACTATGTTGTATAAAGTTATGGTAACCAAGCTGGGTTGAGAAATAAGTTTTTCTACCATATTCAAATATCTAGATTTCTGATAATAATTGTATTATATTTAATTTATTGTAGTCACATCACTCCCTGAACCACCAAATGTGAGAGAGAACTTAATAAAGCAGATACAACTCTTTGTCAAACTCATTCAAGAAAAGTCAGCAAGGGAAAGAAAGTAAGTTGAAGTAATATATTTGCTGTTTTACTTTCCTGGTTTTTGGTGCCAGTCATGTGTGCATGTCTATATACATATGTCATAAATTGGATTTTTATAAATCTTGCCAACTAGTGTATTTACCAACATGTAATGATGTCATGTTTCCTCTAACTGCTGCATACTTCAAAGTCCATAAACAGTTAGTCATAGTTACTTGTTAGCTTGAGAGGAAAGTTAGTCATAGTTACTCGTTAGCTTGAGAGGAAAGTGCAAGCAAATAAAAGAGTGAAATATGTTATGATGTACATGAAAGAAAATACCATAAAATTTCAATAACAAAAGTATCCTAAAAAGTGTATATCATGACACACACATGTGTACTTACATTCATATATTTATATTTTTACAGTGTTGCAGAGCTAAGATTGAGGATCTAGGTGGAAAATGGGTCAAATCTTGTTGATGTTGCTGTTGCCTTTGTTGTTGTTGTAGTTGTTATCTGTTGTAGTTGTTATCATTGTGAAATGAATTTGTACAAACAGAATTGAAAAGGAAATCTGTTCTGTGAATATCTAGCCAGAATCTTCTGTAAAACTTAGTTAATTACCATGTTTTTCCTTCTAATATTTCTAGAAAGACTAGGCAGGCTTAGGTGACCCAAAACTGTTAACATGATAACTAGGAGAGCTGAGCCCCTTGAGGTCTACACCACTGTATAATATAATCTCTAATATATATATATATATATATATATATATATATAT
>OLMO02000302.1:15675763-15686148 GCA_900291935.2 Cassiopea xamachana
ATATATATATATATATATATATATATATATATATATATATATATATTATATATTATGTGTATATATATATATATATATGGATGTAGATACTCATGGAAAAACAGCTTGTTGACTTTTCGATTGATATCTTCATCAGCAATTAACTTGCAATAAGGCAAAGCATGCTGCAGCTAAAAGCAAATAGCCATGGGGTTGGGGAGAAAGCTTTCTTGGAGTATCAGAATTTGGCTCAGAGCATTTTTTCAATCACTTAAGCATTTGCCTGAAGACACTCTTTTACTAAAAGATTTCTTCTTTAAAGAACAGAGTTTTGAGTTTCTTCAAATTTGTGTAATACAGATAGGAGAGTGGAATCATATTTTCCACCCCAAGATGAAGATGAATTAATTAAACATGCTTCCCTTCTACGCAGAAGGGTATTCTCTGACGTTCTAGAGAGAGCTGTTCTAGAAGAATTTTCTAGGGGCAAGCCCCCAGACTCCAAGGTTTCTCTCGACTAAGTAAATACTTATATCTTTTCCATTATTTTCGCATTTGTCTGATTAGGTTCGCTCACGATAAGATTTCTACTTTCGAGATGGGTACGCAAATGGGCATTTTCTGACGCTCTAGTGCAAGTTATTCTAGAAAATTTTTCTGGGGGCAAGCCCCCAGACCCCCAAATATCTCTCTAAGAAGTTGATACCTTTGTACGTGAAAAGAACTTTTCTATCGATAACATGCATCTGAAAAACGCTTGGCTTATAGCATTTGATGAGGTTAAACAACTTGTAGTTTATAACATTTGAGCTCATATTTCTTACTCGGCAGCTCGCGACCTGACGCCCCCCATAAATTTTTTCTAGCGCCGCCCCTGCCTTACGCTTATATCTACCAAGTAGTATTTACTGCTCAGGGCCGTAAACTGCTGAACCTGGTTGTGGCTTGGGTGCAGAAGGCAAAAATATCATATTAAATCATCCGATCTATTAGTACACGTTTTTTTTTATAAGAAAAAAGTTTATAAGAAAATGAGGCTCAAATCGTCAAAATCTTAAGAAAATCGTAAGAAAATGACGAGGCTCAAATTCCAAAATTAAGTGTTTTTATAGGCCAAAAATCGGTAATTTCGTCGTTATTACATTCAAAATGTTAAAGATGGAATTCAAATTCAAGTATACAATGGTATTAACGAAAGTGTAAACCACTCTAGCCAGTTTATTTCAGCAAAAGTTAAGAAAAATTTAAGAAAATCTCAGGCTCAATTTTGGGAAAAGTTAAGAAAATCGAGGCTTAGGCAAAATAATGATTTTCTTATAAAAAAAACGTGTATTTCATAAGATGCGGACATGAAAATAATTCCTTTAACTGACGAAGCTTCTAAATTAAAACTGGTTTATAGCGTCAGGAACTTCAGAATTTTTTTTATATTCCTTCATCTATTACGTATTCATTAATTAACCCCTCTTTTTGCGTAGTTGGTGATTTGTTATAGCTTACTCATCATTGATTTTAGCTGCGTCAGCTTTTCAAATTGCTATAAGTAGTGCTGTTAACCTAGTAGAAATCACTCTTTTTGGAATGAGTATAAACGAAGTACACAAAATCAAAGTAGCAGAATAGACTCTTTTTTTGAGCCATTTATCTGCCGTAACAGGAGATGTGAAGGCGTTTTCATCTTCCATGTATAAATAGATAACTAAGCATAAGAAAGAAGTGAAAATGTGTAGAACGAAATATCATTATTTTCTGTGTACTATGGCATAGATTTAGTAGTTGTTGTGTTCAACCCATGAATGTTGAATGGAATTTTGCTTTAGGAAAAGATTGATTTCACAAAATTTTACTTGTGATAGTGATATTGACTTATTGCCTTTATGAAAACTTAAAAATTGCTACTTTCAAAGATCGTAAATAATCAATTTATTTATTGCTCTTTGAATACACGCATTACTATTACGTCATTATTGGACTGTGTTGCTTTGAAATGCTTTATATATCTGATAGATCACCAATTCAATGGACACATTTATTTTGCACACAGCACACCTCCATAAAATCAATAAAAATTCCTTCCTCTTTCAATGTTTGCTAATGGGAAAGTGTTTCGGCTACTCACAATATTAAATCATAAATAATAGAAAGGGGAAAAAATTCCTTTTATATTTGATATGTTATTTGCGTACATTTTCCCACAATCTTTTCATATGTATGATGTTCACTTCAGCTTTCAAAAGCTATGAATTTCTTTTGTCACTTTTTAAAAACCTTGCATCTAGCATCATGTTTTGCTTTTAACAAAACCAATGTACCTTAGAATCACGCCTAGTATTTAGGGGAATTGGTTTGTTCATTCCAACTTCTGCAGTGCATATCCTCTTTTGTGATTTCTTTGACGTCACGTCAGATGTTTGTTATGAAATCAATCAGGTCTCCGACATTATTTCATCAACTCTTTCTTCATCAATGACCTGGTTGCCTGATGTGTACAGTCAGTTTCAATAATTATTACTTTGTCCTAAGTTACATCAAGACGAATTCTTGTCTCTTCTTAAACTATTTTGTTATTTCCTGGAGCTCCTGCATCAAGAATAGTACATCGTATTCACATCACATGATATTTTCAGTAAGTTTTGATGCTTGCTTCGAAATCACCAACTGCTTCCTCTCAAATGCTAGGAAAGACTTGGTGACATTTTCAAAACCCTGTATTACTCTTGTCTATTACCCCACTAGTTGTTTTTGCTGCTGTCTGTTGGCATGCACAACAGCTCTTTGGTAGCTCACTTGTTGAGCTCATTAATTTTCAGCCTGCGCCACAGTGTTTCATGCTTCATAAATCTTTCTATAACCAATGAAGTATATAAATATATTTAGGCTCTGACTGCACGCACCCTTAACTTGGTACAGACAATAGAAAGGCAGCACAGAGATAAATATGAGAATTTTTACCTCTTAGAAGGGGAGCAATCTAAGAGGCTTCTGGGATACTGTTATCATAGGCCTAAACAGGTGACATATAAATAGCGTCTTTGAATTAAAAGTGTTATTTTATCTTTTGAAAGCTGCAATAGACCCATGTATTTTACTTTGTCAGTGACATAATAGGTCATAGGAAAAGCTCATTCCCTCCCTCAAACCCTGCAGTATTTTTTCTTTGACCAGCGACTGCTTGTTGGGGGTGTGGGAGCGTCACACCCCCAATATGTTTGAAATTGCAAGAAAAATGGTCAAAAGTCAGCCATGCTGCAAGAGAGTTAGTCATAGTGTTTTCTATGACCTTTTTTGGTGACAGTAGCTGGTCAAGTGGTCAAAATTCCCCCTCCCCCAACGGAAAGTGTCTCAGCACATCCTTGCTTTGGACGCTACAAAGTGGTGATGTATGTTAGCAGATTTGTTAATGCATTCGAGACTGTGACAGTGAATAGTGCAGTATGTAGAGGACCTGTTGATTATCTTTGCTGTGTTTTGTATATGGTTTTTATATCTTTATAGCTAAAGAGCTTCACAATCTATAGTGTGTGCTTTTTGGTGAATGAGCGACTAATTTTACAGTAAGAGTTACTTGTCTTCAACAATTTAAAGAATACTTGGAGGCGTGCTGCAGTGCACACACACAGTCCACCCAGAAGGGAATGAGGGACTTTGTTGAAGTAATAGGGAGGTAAAGGTGGCGAGCAAAGGGACTCGTCACTCTATTTCAGGCTCTGATGGTCCAGCATATCCATTCTCTTTAGAAGGTGCCTTTTTTATGTACAAATGTATAAGGGACCCTGCTATCCCCCCGCTAATTAATTACTTCCAATGTTTATTCTGACGCCTCTCCGGCAATTAGGCATTAAAGAGTAGCTACCATGTAATACCTATGCATATCCAGATACAGCATATGTTTTGCTCAGCATTCAGTCATGTATTTGCTCAGTAATCAGTAAAGGGCACTGAAATAGTTATCGAAACTCATCACACTAGCTTAGAATTGAAAACTCAAATACTAAGTACCTCATTAATGAGATGTGCCTTACAACTTCAACAATGGAAGAAAAAATTGCGCTCTGTATATGTAGTTGGTAACCACAGAAACAATCAATTTAGAATTCATTAGTGATTTTAATCTATTTGCCACCATCATAGGATGATTGATGACTTTCTTCATTTCTCATACACTTCGCCGAAGATTCAATGGTTCAGCCAATTTTCCCATCTTACAAGCAACCAAATGCTAGACCCCCTGAAGTTTAAGAAACTTTTAGAACTGTAAGGAAAGAGCTAAGAAACTTTAAACAAATAGTACATTGAAATCGCTACCTAATTAAAGAAATGCAGAACCAAAACAATGTAAAAATGCCATTGCTTAGAATTTACCTCGTGCTGACGCAGTTTGTTTGAAACCGCGTAGCGTAGGATGTGAGCTTTTGTTCCATTGGAGAAGATCCCAATTGTTGGAATTTTTTCCTCTCATCCATTCTCACAGAATTCATAAAGTCTTCATGCAAAAATAGCATAAAGTTTTGCTTTTTCCACAGATTGAAAAGATTTTGCAATCATCTAATGTTTAAATAGATAGAATTAAAACGAAGGAATTTTTTCCTTTTTTAACACAAAAACCCACTATTTATAATTTTCTATTTAGAAAAGCCGACGTGTTCTCCTATTATCACCAATTAAATGAGTGTGGGATGCTTGTGGATTAACTACTAAACAATCCGTATTTATAGATAGCATCAAAGGCAACCTAGGGGTGTACGTAAGTACTACCAAGAGAAATCTTTCTGAGTATGTAATATGAGGTAGGGGCAATGAAGATTTACATAGACAAAAGATGGCGTACGTTTACATCCAATATGGCTCTTTCTGCTGTTGTAGGGCTGCCAATTCTCTCAGTTTGTCCTGACTCTGGTGATGAATTTGCAGCCTTGTTAAGCAATTCAATATTGTATCCCAGAGTAAACGCTTGTGAAAACGCAACCATTTCAAATCTATTTAGTTTGTATCTACAGATTACAAGGGCTCTAGTTCTTGTAGACCAAACCATATTGTATCTGGTTATAGTGCATAGTTGAATTGTAAATTTAAATTTCCTGAATATCCGTCACTCAAAAATGCATTTACCAAGGTCAAAACATTGTATTCAATTCTATCTTCTTTGTCAATTTCGGAGACCATTTCTGATTGCAGCTGAAAAGAAAAAGCAGCACCTTCAATTTTAGATTCATGTAGTCAAAAAGCACCATATTCTAGAACAGTTGATATGACAAGTAGTAAAATCAAATGTAATATTGGCTCTCTTTATAATAAAGTTGACAAGTTGAGTTGTCATGAAAGGTGTGATATTGTCCATAATGTTTAGCATTCAAGCCACTGTTAGATCTGGTTAGAACTGGAGATTCCAGTACAAATGACCTCACCAGTTTACTTGTCCCAAATTAGTCTTATGCATGTAGGCTTTTTCAAGATATCGATGGCAATGCAGGCACATATGTGACTTGGAAGTACCACTGGTTATGGCCTAATCATGAACTTGTAATATCTTCAATATAATACCATAGAAGGCTGAAGTATACATAAATATTCTCTGCAATGGCTGGTCATTCACAAATACTGGAAGGGAGGATATGCGTCCAGTGTTATGAGATCTCTCGTCCCTAGAATTGTAACTGTGTCCAGAAAATTGCGTCCCTAACCTAGTTCAAAAGTTTGAATTCAACTGAGTAAACAAGCAGTCTCTAAGATATGATGTTCTTTAAAGTATTTTTATGATACAAGTGACATTAGAGGTCAACTGACTATGCTCGTCATATGGGCAATAAAGCTCTAGAAAATTTTATGATTGGAAGGTGACATCCTTGCATCATAGCATCATGGCTTTGTCTGGTGCATTCTGGTGTATTGGGATTACCTTTCATCTATCTTTTCCTGATGCACAAGAAAATCCTGCTGTTGCTACGTGTATTGTAGCTGTTTTCCCAAGAGTAGTAGCACTGATAAGTAAACTGGCATAATTCCTTTGGTAATTTGAGCAATACCCCCATTGAATTGGGGTTGTAGAAACCAAACTACCCTTTGTGCTAGTCTTGCTGTCTGAATTGGATCTCACAGCATATATTCTTTAAAAGTTTGTCTTGCTAAGCTTTCTTTTCAAAGTACCAAGCTAACAAGAGGCAAGAAGTCCCATTCACAAAAGCATTTTAATTTGTAGAAGTCGCAAATAAAAAAATTCCGCTCAAAAATCTCCAGTATGAAGGTCAAAGGTGTGATAAAACAAGGAAAGAAAGGAAGCCAATTGGTGAGTTTTAATTGCCATATCAATCAATAGAACGTATTTAGTATAAGCTTTTGCACACTTGGGTGTCTGTTTTCTCCTGGTTTGGCATATTCTAAAGAGGTAGGTGCTGTATCTGCCTTCCTTGTGCACTTTATGGTAGGATGATACAACAAAAAACTAACCAAAGATAGCGTTTCTTACAGAACAGTGTTCACAAACAGAACAAAGTTAGCGTCGTTTGAAATTGTGTGGATGACAGAGTATTATCTGTTCAAGTTTCAGAAGGTTAGAATCATTGTGGCATTGTAATGTCAATAGAATGGGCAATCCCTAGCCTTTTTTTCTGTTTAAATGCAGAGCCTCTTACAGCATTGCAAAAGAACAAATTTGGGTGTGGTCATATGGGTGTGGTCATAAATTGCGAATGTCACGATATTTTTTCAATCCGCCCCAGCTTGTAGGTAATAACAAATGTACGGCAAATTGATGGTGAGCCGTCAGACATGCAGTCTATTGCAAAGTAGCACAACTTATTATGAAGAAACCGAACTACTTTCAAGGCACAATGGATAAATAAAATTTATAAAATAATTAAGATAAAATTGATTACTAAAGGCCTATGGAAGTAATAGATGATCTTAATTGTACCACAGATACAACAAATCAAAGTGATTATCTGAACAACGTCTACGCCACATCAATCTTTTCAAGTAAATTTATGCAGCGTACTCAGCAGCTTCTAAATGTAGGCCATAGCCCACAGGAATCAATGCTCTGTTTTCCTCTATGCACTTTTCTTTACTTATACTCCATTGCCTTTGCATATTTATGGACTCCAATTGACATTTTCGCACAGCTCTTCAACTTCTTTCCTAACGATGAATTTGCACCCTACATATCAAATTGAAGATATGTGGTTAATGAAATTAGCATAGCTAATGAAAGATAAAGTTTATTGCTTCAATCCATAATTTAGCACTTGATAATATTGAGGGGAAAAACATTGTTGCTCGCAAGTATGGTATTGCTCTTTAACTATATCTGTATGAAATTTATAGTAATTATCAAATGCAGCATAATGCTTTCCAGTTTCTAGTTATAATGTACTATACTTTAAGAAGTAAAAATGACAACATATTGATTGACAGAAGCAGCACAAAATGCTAGAAAAAAAAACGCGGATTTAAGCATCATAAATGTGCCGTTGAGTGTAATTCACATAATTCAACGCCTCAACTGGGTCTTTTGCAAGGTATGGAGTTAACAGCTTTGAATAGTTTGCTAGGTTTACATGAACCATGTGTTCTTCTCTTTCATTGATCACAGGGAATGATCGGGTAGCCTTCTAGCAGCTGCTGTTTAATACCCCATCTTTCAACATGACATCTTTAGCTGATTGGAATAGAGATTTTGGTGAAGTGTACCAATTCCCAGGGCTGCCGAGATAATTCTGAGGCCCCAGGGGGCGAAAGTGGAAGGTGACTCCCCCTGCGAGCGAAGCAAGCAGAAAATTTTCAGGGTTTGGAAATTAACTTTGGAAAATTACTGCTGGTTCACTTTATGAGTCCCCCAGACCTTGAAGCATTGGGTGTTATGAGGCCCCCAGGCCTTGAAGCATTGGGTGTTGTCAGGCCCCTTAAAGCTTGAGACCCTGGGGCAATTTTCCCCCTGCCCCCACTCGGTGGCCCTGGTAATTTCTCAACCTAACTTTTATCTTTTGAAGAAAGGTTGTCTGCCTTCAATGATTTGAGTGCTTCAAACTAGCTGTGTATTCAGTATACTTCGATATTAATTCATTTCCATTTTGGCAAATATATCTCACTTTTCCACAGAAGGGCTAGCCAAGAAAAGTGCTGACTGGAGAGATTCTCCGTCACTTCCTTTCAGTGCAGAAAATGATTTTCTGGAAAGCTTCCTTACCTTGATGGTCTTTTGCGACTCTTGCTTGTGATTAGGAAACCGTATTAAGTATTATGTTCATTATGCTTCAGAAGCTTTAACATTATGAAATGTAAAACCGAAAATTTATTGCTTGCTGCATATGGGGCATTATTTTTATCATGTTTCAGTGTGTTTACCCTCTCCCCCTCGTAGATTGGAAAAAGGAAAGTTAGCTCGTTAGTTTTGGGTAGTAAATATAACATATCTTTTTCTTCTGTTGTTCAATGCACCCGCTTGGAATGGAAAATATTGGCGCTTTTCCCGTTTCTGCTCTCGTGACGTGCTCAATCTCAGGAGTGGCCTTATCTTATCTGCCAATCAGTAATTGTATAGTAAGTCACGTGATGTTGCCTTACCAGTAGATAAATGCAAATAATTGAGGTATGCCTATGAGACTTTTTCATTTCAAGTGGTGACATTGGCAGCTAGAAGGACGTAGAGCCTGGTACTTTGTATTTTAGATTCACACCACAAGGTATGTACTTTATATCCTGTAAATAAAATTACATAATTATTAGTGCTACAGCTATGATTTGAATATTAAATGACTGTCACTAGTTTGAACGATCATACAGCATGATTTAGCTGCTTTTTCCTGTTGATGCGTTATTCCGTCAGCCCTTTTTCCTTACCAAAAATGCTTGAGTTGTCATGTTTGATTTAGTTTCCATTGCAATGATCTCGCTTCTGACTATGTCAGCATTGAACTACTTTGCTAATGATAGCATTTCTTCTTCAATCAATGTGGCTGCTAATCTCAGATGTTCTGTAATCAAATTATTCAAAACTATTGCAGAAGTCAGCAGCGGTACTTGCTAGGTTTCTGAGGATTCATCTTTGTGCGTGGTATCATCTATTGTTAAAGACATTCTGAGCTGAAGTTTTTACAGGCCTGTTAATTCTGAGTAATTCTATTCTTAGATATGATATTGATTGTAATGTTTCTTTTCGACTTTTTAGTCATCAAAAGATATGAAAATGTTGTCTGTCATCTATGGACTTCTGTGCGTGATGGCATACTTGTCTACAGTTGAAGGTAATCAGACAAAAGATATGTAATTACATGAACGAGTTATAGTAAACCTTTCAACATAGTAAGCCAATTAAAAATTTATCAACATCTGTTGCAATTTGTAATGCCATGTCATTCAAAAAATGTGAATTGGAATATTTTAAAACCATGATATGCTTATGTCCTTTGCGACAAAATGCAATTCCTTGTGCGCATGGCTGTGTAAGGTAAAAGTTGCATGGCTTTGTGCAACAACATTGATATACATTGCAGCAATGTTGATTGTCTTTATTCATCGTGCGATATCGATTGGTCTAAACTAGCTTGCAACTTTACATCATAAATTGTAGCTGATAGATTCTATGCTTATTTCAAGGAAGCTGTGATGTCTCCAAATGTTCAGTGGTCGTTTATATAGGATGCCCAAATGCAGTAGCGTGTGGTACTTCCAATGGCATTAACTGTGCATACATCCCAAATGGTGCACCAAAGGGTGGTTGTGCATATGGGCCGTGTACTCCTGTGATTGGAAATGGTGGTTGGCTGGATGTATGTTCCGGAATAGATGGTTTTGAAGCTTTTGGGCCATGCACTGTTCAACTTGCTCGGTTCCGTGGTGGAAGCAATCCGTATACTAAAACCTATGGACCTGGATACCATGGTATATGGTTGACATATGACAGCGGCCAACATCTTGGAGACAACGTTTTGTCGGTAAAAATGACATGTGCAGGTATAGTTGTCTTATTCTTTTCATGTGTGGATGATGCACTACTTGGTACTTCAGTCGTAGCAAGATAAGCAGAAGCATTTTCGCTAAGAATGTGATTAATATATCAACCGATTGATACCATTTAGAGGCAGTAAGTTATTAGAGAAGGCATACAGCAATTTTCATAATCTTTAAAGTAGCCCACTTTTTATTGTTCTAGGCCATCAATGCACCGTAAATATTCAAACGCGTCTCCGCCTCCGAATAATTCCTCATCTAAAAGATCATCTTTGGACATAAGCCCCCCTCGATTAAGCCCCCATGGGGCCTTATTTGAGGGAAGAATAATTGTAGAATAACATCTTATTGTAAAACGGTATAACGTCTATGCCGAGCTTATATGCGAAAATGAGAATCAACACAGAGATAAATCCAATAATCTGCCAAATGTTCTTTCTTTCGTAACGCGTTACTTGGTT
>OLMO02000302.1:15689135-15705465 GCA_900291935.2 Cassiopea xamachana
AAACCCAACAACGTCATATTTGACAGGAGAGGAAGGTGAAATCTAACACACATCTATACAAATATAAAAATGTATACAGATATATAAGTGTATTCAAACATATGTATGAAATATTGTACATTAATGAGATGTTATACATTGTTGTTTACAACATTTTATCCATTACTAATATCCTATTAATTCGAGCACGCATCTTTGCAAATATTTATTTCATTACATATTTGACTTGTTGGTGATACTTGAATGGACTAAGCAAAGAAAAATATGTTGTTCTTTGTTTATTTCATGCCATTCTCATACTTATTGCAACTTATAAATCTGATTTCATTAAATGCTATGTATACATTTTTATATAAAATTATTAATTCTTGAACGCAATTGCCTTCCCTAATTATTATCTTGCCATTTGATAAATTTATTTAAGCTTGGTGACGTATTCTTTCTCGTATGAATGTTAAGCCATTAATTTTTGAAAACTATTTCTTAGTCATGTTGTAGTAGTGCTCTCCATTGTACATCCAGTATGATGACTAAAATGCATTCATTGAAAAATGCGTTTTATTCCTATATTATCCATTGTTATATTATGCTTTTCTCTATATTAACTATTCCTATGCTATATATCCCTATGCTATATATCCCTATGCTATACATTTCTATATCATATATTCTTATATTTTCTTTTTCTTCATATTTGTACATTTGCTCCGATGTAAATATGTAAGTGCATGTCGAGATTCATCATTTTGTATAAAAATTTTCTTGTTAACAACAAAGTTTTAAAACATCTACTTACGTCACATTGATTTTGGTGAACCTTCGTTCTACAACTTCAAACAGAAGTCTTTCAACCCAGGCAGCACATACCAATGCAATGCAATTCGAATTCTTTTCTAGCTGCATACGGGCAATTTTCAGTTTCCTTATCAATGCATGCTTCACAGGAATTCAACTCATCGATTACAAGTTACCCAGCGGTTGTAACATTGGGTAAAAGAGTTTACTTTGAAGCTAAAGTTGGATCAAACGATACAGATATAACAGCATTACTTGAAAAATGTTCAGTTTCACCGACTACAAATATGAATCATCCCTCAAGTTATGTACTCATCCAACAAAGGTTTGAATGTATTTGTGTTATTTCCACTACTCAATAAAGAGGCATGCATGTAATGTAAACCATGAGTGTTAGACCAATGTTGGGCTTGTTATGCCTATTTATTGATGAAGAAACAAGATCTTCCTCGTCTTTACATCTTTGATGCCGTTCTGCGTACCTAACTTGACACTGGAAGTTATAGCGCTATAGCTCTAGTCTTTTGATACAAACCATAATGGACGTTTGATGGGGAAGAAGCTTGCCTCTAGACATTGACTGAGATGTCAATTGATTGATTGATTGATTGATTGATTGATTGATTGATTGATTGATTGATTCATTTTTGTGCTAGAAAACCGAATCCAAAGCTGGATAGGTTTGGTCAAATACTCTTTTAGCATAATACCACGTGATGTCGGTTCACATTGCTTTTTTCATATTAATGTTGCTACAACAATGTGCTATATGTGAAGCATGCATATCTTGTGATGAAGATACTTTTACCTCTTAGGACTTAATCTTGAATTTAATAACAATTCAAGAAAGAAAAGCTCTCAATAACAAAGAAATATTAACTAAAAATCTTGCACTAACGGCAAGGGCGGAAATTAGTTATTATTCTCGCTAACCGTAAAAGTATATGCCTTTTCAGGTGTCCAGTTGATTCCACTACTCAGTTTCACAACAGCAAAGCCAATCACAAAGTTCAGTTTAGTTTCAGCGCATTTGCTTTCAACAACCAGTTGAATAACGTTTACATTCATTGTCAACTATTCATGTGCCATAAGTCATCCACAGATGCTCGATGCTCATCAGGTTGCCAAGGAAACAACCTAAATAGGGTACGAAGATCTCTTTCTGGTGACGCCTATATGCTAGAAGCAAAGAACCGTCAAAAGAGAAGTGCTCCAGAAGTCTATGCACCTTCAATGACGTACAATGTTAATATTGGACCTATAGTTAAGGAAAAATCCATCAAGGACGACGGTTGGTAGTTCTTACTTAGAAAAATATCCTAATAATGCAAGATTTATGAAGATAGCGATGAATTAATAAACATTTTACATTTACAAAGCTGAGAGAAACACTCATGGTGAACTTGATATTAAACAGAATGTCATGTTGAGCGACCTAGGACATCGCTACTGACATTTATTGATGAATAATGGGATCTTTTTCTTAGAGTGAGACAACAACTATTACAGTTGGTATACGTTCTTTTTATAAGAAAACTGACATTTTGCCTGAGCCTCAATTTTCCTACCTTTTCTCGAATTTGAGCCTGAGAATTTCTTAAAATTTCCTTAAATTTTACTAAAATAAACTTTAAAAATGGGTTACACTCTATGTTGATCTTGTATACTCGAATTTGAAGTTTATCTTCAACATTTTGAATGCAACGCGATGACATAATATCAATTTTTTGCCAACAAAACACTTAAATTTGGACACTGAGCTTTGTGATTTCCTTAAGATGCTCTTAGCATTTTGGACATTTGAACCACATTTTCTTAGAAATTTTTTCTCATGACAAAGAGTGAATTAACCTTTCTTTTGATCAGAGAAGAAGTTGACATTAAATATGGTGAATTTGGTAGTGATTGCAATGACATCAGTGATTGTAGTGCTAACAGTATTAAAATGCTGGAGCGATTACAGTGATTTATGTGAATGATAGTTCAGATTAGTGAGGAGGATGGATTATCAAAAATAAACCATGATTTGTGGTAGACGATTACAACTTAAAAGGTGCCAAATAATAGTTTAGGCTTAGTTGGATTTATTTCAATTGTTGTTTCTTCTAATCAACAGAAAGTAAAAATTTTGATAGAGTTTAGCACATAAATAATAATAAACTCAATGAGCCTCTCCTCTTAATTAACCATGTACAACTTCTAACAAAGTGAATATTTACAGGTAGTGCAGCAAGCAACGCTCAAGCAGGAGCCTCATTCACAACAACACATGGCTTAATAATTGGAGTGTCTGTCTTGGGAGCAGTTCTTGTTGCTGTTGCAGTTACAACAGCATTAAAGTTGAGAAGAAAGAAGCAAAATCGTGCAGCACAGAAATCAGATGTGAGCGATGGAGCAGTGAATCCAGCATATGAATTGTCATGAACACCAACTATTCCTCAGTCCTTGACGAGATAACACTAAAATATAATCAGATTTAATGATACTCCCGCCTACTTGTGATGTCATTTTCGATTTTAAATACTTCATTTTCCTTCACCTGTATTAGGTTTTATATCTATTTTGTAACATTTTAATGGAATATGGAATTTCTTTCTGATTCTGAATCAGATGGGATAAGATGGGCTTCTGATTCATTTTATTGTATGTTCAGGTAAGAAGCTTCTTAATACAACAGCTTTCTATAGAAAATATTGCCGTGTGGTTGGAGCCATGGCCTCGTTGTCCCCTGGATCCACATCTGACCAAAAATGATTAAAAACGAGTGCAATTAACTTGCTTTTTGAAGATGTGAAGAGGGCCTTCATCTATGTGTGAAAAGGACCTTCATCTATGTGTAGAGAGATAAGTCAGCATAGGAAAGAAATTCAAGTGCATAGAAACAAAGAGTATCAATTAATTAAATTGTGCTCAATTTATGAAAGTTGGAAGGAATTTTACTTTAAAAACAGATTTATTTGGCGTATGTTTAGTTCTGATTACCCAGGTCAACAATTAATAATCATCGAGAACGAAACATGCTCTTTCTAATGTAATTTTTGGCACAGAATCCAAAGATGGAAGCCATTTTTTCTAGGTAGCACAAATAGTTGGATACAAGCACGTGCTGAATTTCCTTTTACTATAGCGATATAGTTGCGAGTCACAATATCATGCATATACCTGTAGACTCTCTGACTTTCAAGGATCTTAAATAACCAATTTAGTTGTTCATTGGTTACACTCGTTGCTATTACATCATTATTGGATTGTGCTGCTTTGAAATATATTGCGTTTCTGATGGATCACTACCAATTCAATGGGCACAGTTATTTTGCACACAGCACACCTCCATAAACTCAAAGTACATACCATCGTCTTTCCGTTTCTTCTGATGGGAAAATTTTTTGGCTTCTCAAAATATGAAAACAGGAATACAAGGAAAATGAAAAAATTCCTTTATTTTTGATTCTGTCTTTTGCATGCGTCTTCCAGAATGTCTCCATACATATGTTGTTCGCTCCATATTTCAAAAGCTATGAGTTTTTTTATCACTTTTTAATAGTCTCACATTTAGCACCATGTTCTGCTTTTAAGAAGACCAATTTACTTTGAAGTATGCCTGGTTTTTCGAAGGACTTGGCTTGTTCATGCCAACTTCTGCAATACTTGTCTTCTTTCTAATTTCTTTGAAGTCCTTACAAGTGTTTGTTATAACAGCATCCAGATTTCTCACGCCATTACATTGACTATTTCTTCATCAACGAGCAGGTTTGTCTGACTTGGATAATCAGTTTCAATATTCATTTCGTTGGCCTGATTTCAACAGCCTCTTGCTCCTTCCTAAGTCTTGGAGCTCCTGCATCATGAAGAATACATCGTCTGTATATCTCATGATGTCTTCAGTACCTTAAATTTTGATAGTTCCTTCAAAATCATCAACAGCTTCCTTCATAATCACTTCAACTCAAATGCTTGGGAAGATTTGGTGACATTTTCAGAACCCTGTATTTCTCCTGTCTGTTATCCCATTGGCTATTGTTACTCCTCTCTGTTGTTATTCATTTAAGTAGCTCACTTAATTACTTCACTGATTTTCATATGTGTCACATTGTTTCATACATCATAAATCTTTCTAGTAAACTACGAAATATATAAACATCTTCTCTCTCTGACTTCTATCTTTTTCAGTTACTATCTTCATAATTAGGGCTTGACTTCATGCGCAGTTTCGACTACGAAAACGTAGTTGGTAAATCGACTTGGAAGGAGAGCAATCTAAGAGGCTTCTGGGATACTATTATCATAGGCCTAGACAGATGATGTTCAAATGGCGCGTTTGAAAATTAAAAGTGTTATTCAATCTTCCCAAAGCCGCAACAAGCCCATGTATTATGGGTTGCCAGCGACATGACATGTCAAAGGAGCTGCGCATCCCTCCCCCTCAAATACTGCAGTATGCTTTGCTTTGGATACCACACAGTGGCGATGTAGGTCAGCAGATTTGTTAATACGTTGGTGTGTTTTATGTTTATTTTGTAACCTGATAGTTAAAGAACTTTCTTGAATATATTGTTTGCTTAGTGGTGGTATACAGTGTACGAGCTACTAGCTTACTGGTTTGAGTTCTCACAGTCCACCAAGGATTGACTGGGAACCTTGAAGATTTCGAGCCTCATCACTTGCTTCGAATTGAAAGCTCAAATGTTAAGTACCTCATTAATGAGATGTGCCATATAATTTCAACAATGCAAGACAAGCCTGTTATCTGTATATGTAGTTGGTAACTATAGAATCAATCCATTCGGAATTCACTGGGAATTTTAATCTATTTGCCAACGTCATAAAATAAATGATGGCATTCTTTCTCTCTCATACACTGCGGGAGGGTATTCTTTCAGTGAAACAATCTTTTCATTTTCTGCAGATAAAGGTGTGACCTCTTATTGCGGGAATCCAGCGCCCTTCAATTCAAATGGCGTAGGATGTGTATTAGGATCTAGTGTTCTTTTAGAGAAGATGCTATTCATTAGAGTTTTTCTCTTTCAAGTAATCTGACAGAATTCATTAAGTTGATATACAACAATAGTGCAAAATTGAAAAGATTTTGCAATCATCGTTTGTTCAGTTGCATGGAAATCAAGTGAAGGAATTTTTTCCCCTTTTAAACAAAAAGCCTTCTATCATTTACAATTTAGAGAAGCCGACATATTTTCTCCTCAGCACCAATTGAAAGAGCGCGGGATGTTTGTGCACTAACTATTAACCCACCCACATTTATCAGGGACACCGGAGCAAATATTTGGGTGTGAGGGATGGAGGCAAGTGGCAAGCTTTTATCAGGATAAGGAAGTAGGGTTTGAGGACCGGAGACCTTGGAGAATTCTCGTCACAACACCTTTATACTGGAAGAAAGCCCCCATTTTGAATATCGAGATCAGTGATTCCACTTTTATCTGGTTGGATTTCCCGAAAAAATTTCCTTGTTTTCAACAAAATTTCCTTGTCAAAATAAAGTTTTTTTCTTGATATTTCTTTGAACTTGGTTTACGTTTTACTCATTCAGAGAACGCAAAAGTCAAGCTTCTATACAAAGTTCTACTCTGCCAGTATATCGAAGTTAACTTGTGGGAGGGTATGCACTTTTAGACGCTTTTAGGATGGCTCAGAACCATGTGAACTATGTGATGTCATACGAAAACCCAATCTAATTACAAATATGTACTGACGAGTATGCACAAGGCTGAAAACTTTGACGTCAAAAGACTCAGGTGGTATTGGACCATCTTGAAAAGCGCCTACCTTGTGAGAGACATTGGAACAACAGGAAAAAACATCCATTTTTTGCATTTGTTCTTTAGTATGGATGTGATTAAGTAAGAAACTGAGACTGACACGCGTGGGCTCTTTTCCTCATCCAGGTTTCATACCCAATAAGTGAGTCAAATTGCTCTGACCATTCCCTGACTGTTCATTGACTGATACACTTTATTTTAGGTAGTAATATTAATAGCAACGTATTGATTGATAGAAAAAACAGAAAATGTTAGAAAATAGCGGATCATGTATCTTATGTGTGTCGTTGAGTGCGCTTCAAATAATTCAAAGCTTCCACTAAGTCTGATGGTGAATTGTAAATCTCTTTCTCTCGCTTTACGTCATTTAAACTTGAATTGAATCTTGACGATTTCTGTCAAGGTCATTTCCGAACTGTGCATAGGTACTGGCTTTTAATTTTCTAAAGGGGGAATTTGCCGGCTCAATATAGAAAATTTAGAAAATTGCCTACCATTAATACACTTTGTAGTTATATTCTGCATAGTATGCTTTGCTGGAGAAATCAAAATAAAAAGCTATCCAAACGAACAGAACAGACTTATAGATGCATGACAGGAGTGTCAATGTTGTATCATTTCTTGGGCTTCTGTGATATGGAGAACCAAAAATTGTTATTTTTCACCATTTTCAGGGGGACTCAGTCTCCTAGTAGCATTGCCCAGAGGGGGCTCGAGCCCCCAAGCCCCCAAGTAGTCGGTGCCTATGAAACTGTGAAATCCATCAATTAACAGTTTCGAATAACTCACTAGGTTTGTTAGGTTGGCTTAGGCCAGTTTACAAGAGTACGGTTTCACCAAAGTTCGGTTCCAAAAAAGTTCACCTTTTCATTTATACGAGAGCAGTTCCAAAAAATCTCACTTGGGCTTTCCGTTCACATGAGACCTGGTTTCTTGCTAAATCTGCTTTGCTGTTTATAACTGCGTAGGCGTATCTATGAGTATGCAGAACAGCGGAGAAAGATAAGTCGTGTATGGACTGAAAAAGAAACAGAACTGCTATTATAAGTGCTGGCTGATTACGAAGGAATTAGCTTTCTTCCCTGGCTCGATGTTAATTGTCAAGAATGTTCCAAAGATGCCAATTGACTACTATCCTCCATTTCAACTATTGCTTCTGCCTCCTTATGGCAGCATATCAGTCTCGGTATAGTAATGAACTCAAAGAAGTTCACTTTCAATCGTTTACACGAGACTAGAGGAGTTCGGTTCCAAGAGAGTTCACTTTCCTAGCAAAACTCAAGAAAGGTCTCGTGTGAACGGGATGTCCAAGTGAACTTTTGTGGAACCGTACCCTTGTAAACGCGGTCTTAAGCTATCCGATTTCCTCTTGGAATGAGCGGGTAGCTTTCTAGCAGCTGCTGTTTCATGCCCCTTTCAACATGACATTTTTGGCTGATTGGAATTGAGACTTTGGTGAAGTACATCAACTTCTTAACCTGAGGTTTGTCTTTTGAGGAAAGGCTATCTGACTTCAAAGAGCTCTGCAAGATTCGCAAAAGATTCGCAAAGCTGAGTAATTCAAATTAGCTGAGTATTCTTTAACTTTTAATATTCAAAAATTTCCATTTGGCAAATATGTCTCACTTTTCCCAAGAAGCGTTTACCGAGAAAAGTTCCTGCTGAAGAGGTCAATCAGTCCCTTACTTGTATTCAGGACACGAAATACTTTTCTGAAAAGTTACCTTACATGGATAATCTTTTGCGAATCTTGCAGAGCTTTTGTTTCTTGAGAGTAAGAAACCATATTATGTAAGCACCATGTTCATTTGAGAATTCACACAGGAAGTTATAGTACATTTCACTACTAGAAAATCAGGTTTACATGGAGTGGCAGGCGACGCTATGCTTCAGTTGTCACTGGGTCTTTCTATTCTTCATTTTAAATGTGGAATAGAGAAAAGCCTGTTGTTGCTGAGCATCCACTTTGAAGTTACTTAGGCGACGCATTAGCTTTCTGAAATTTACTGATAGCTGTTTAAGTCTTAATTCTTGTCATATTTCAGTGTATTTATCCTCTTCTCCTCGTAGATTGGAAAAGGGAAAATTGGCTCATTATTTGTGCGTGGTAAACATGATACCTCTTTTTCCTATTAGTGATTTTCCAGTTTCGGTTCTCGTGACATGCTGAATTTTAGGCGTGGGCGTTGATTCTTATCTGCCAATCAGTGGTTGGAGAATAAATCACGTGATGTTGCCCAGCCAATAGATAAATGCAAATAATTGAGGTATGCCCTTGAGACTTCTTCATTTCAAGTGTGGCATTGGCAGCTAGAAGGACGCAGAGCCCGCTACATTACACGTCAAATTTAAACTGCATTGTAAGTCGAAATTTCTCATATGTATTTTATGAAGTTACATTTGTTCTTAACGTCACAACTCTGCTATCAATATTGAGTGTCTGATCGGGTTAAACAAACAGTCAGCACATTTGAGCAACTTTTTCTTGATGATTCATTATTCTACATGATTTCTTCCTCAAAAAGAGTGCCCGGATTTTCGTGCATGGTTCATTTTCTCTACTTCAGTAATTTCTCGTTTGACTATTTCATCATTGAACTAATTTTCTGAGAAAGATGCCTGATTCTCAGAGCTTATCTTAGAGCATTCAAGCTCTTCAAAACTCCTTTCTCAATTTAAGGAAAATGTCTATTTGTTGAAGTTACTCCAGAATTTTATTTCACTATTTATTTCATTGCATAAATATTCTATCGATAGTACAATAAGAGCGCGGCATGCATTACTGAATTTCGTTTTTTTATAAGAGTTTGATTTCACTGAGCGACTCCTTTAAAAAAACACTTTGAAGTTGAAAGATGCTGGTGCTGACTTTCAAAGATTTGCAGTTTTCTGAGGAACTCGTGTATTTTAAGCTATTGTTAATGGTCTCTAGTACTAAAGTTCTAATGCTGATTACTATCACCAGTCTTTACCTTAAATGCTACCTGGATTGAGTATTATCATCCAGAAGACATGGTATCGTAGCCGAGAGGCATAGATAGGAAAGGTCATAGGGAGGGGGGCAATCAAGGTAAACCTTCCATCTATTTAGCTACATAATTAAATAAGACCTTTTCCTTTCACAGTTTAACACTTAGATACGACTGCTTTATTTTCCCGACAAGATAAGAGATTTTTCGATAGAATTGCGGTCTAGCTCTACAAGGCCCCTGGCCCCTTCTATCTACGTCACTGTTGTAGCCACAAATCTGACAAGGAATACAAATTCTTGTTTGGGCATAACTACCGGCCTGTTTACAGGCCCGCTAACTGAGGCAGCTCACTTAGCAAGATCTTGCCTAACACACAATTCCCATACAAAATGTGTTTTCTATTCATATGAGAACGTGGGTTAGCCTGCTAAGTGAGATCTCGCTTGAGCACTGCCGAGATCTCGGCATGCGCTAAAGGCGGATTTCCACGAGGCGAATTGTGCAGCGAATTCGCCGCAAAAATTTAGTCGGCGAATTTGTTTTTTGATTTTCACACAGAAGCGAATTTTGTCGCCTCTTTCGTTACTGATAACCTACATCAAGACTCCAAATGTAAACACGCTGCTATTAATTAGAAATAGAATTCTCATTTGAACTTAATGCAATTGCATCGTAAAAAGCAGAAGTCAAAGAAAGTGCTTGGGTAAGAAAGATATTCGAAGACCGTACCACTTGCTAGTGAGAGATTTAAGATTGCATGATCATCAGTATCAGTGCTTCCTGCACTCTCCTTGTTTTCAAGCATCATGCGAAGCTTTTCGCCGCGAAAAAGTAGAACTTGTTTCTACTTTTTCAAGCGCTCAATGTGAAAGCAAATTACTCAAACTGCGCATGTTTAGTTACGTTTCGCCGAGAATTCGCCGTACAATTCGCCTCGTGGAAATCCGCCTTAAAAGTGTTGAAAGCTATTTGAAAGGTATTCGAAAGATATTCGAAAGGTGTTAGCTGACATTTGAATAATGCTCAATTTCTCACGTGACAGTTTCTATCCTAGTAGGCGTGCTAGTATGAACAGAACATTAAATTTGTGCCACTAAGTGAGCTGGCCCACTAAGTGAGCTGGCCCACTAAGTGAGCTGGCCCAATAAGTGAGCTGGCCCACTAAGTGAGCTGGCCCAATAAGTGAGCTGGCCCGCTAAGCTGGATCATATGAACAGGCCCTAATATATCTTTTTGATGCTTCTAGAGTTATAATTTCATATTTATTCATCGAAAACCCTAGTATGAAAGATGGGTAGATAGATAATAGTAGTAACAATGGTCAGAAAAAGTTAAGAGGAAATCATTCAAGTAGTATTCGCCCCTAGGAGGTTTTATATTCCAGTGAGGTGGTAGGAATTTTCATGGGCCGGAAAAATCCAGCTTTTAGGGGGCCCACTATGCTATAACAGACAAGAAACCACATCCTGGTTGGCTCTTTCTGGCACCGCTTATAATACGTTGGAAATGAATGTTGCGGACAGGGGTGGATCTGTCATACTGCTAATTCATAAATATAAGAATGGAGCTATACATGGAAGATTAGGACAGATAGAGTAGCTTGCGAAAGTACTTGTATCTTGTATTAGAACGTCTCACATGTAGTTTTTTTGCTATTTAGACTCACAGTGCTTGTAGAAGACTGTAGAGATCTATATCGTATCGCGTTGGTATATTAGGTATTCGGGTTCTCAAGGCTGGCGAAAGGTTGAGAGGGCCGTCACATATTAGCTGTTCGTGAGATGCATCGAGGGCTCGACTGGAAATGAGCCAACAGAATCATTATAGTTTTCAGGAAATTTAAGCATATGTTTGTATCGGTAGTTGTAAGACATTCATTCAATAAATTGTGAGACGCACATATATGTCCTAAAGTATTTTATATTAGTTGTTAAGAAATAAGTTAGGTTGGATATAAGTAGCACAAACGTAGTAATTTCGTGAAGCTAGGCACACCATAGGAAACCCCATAATAATGACTGTGCATGAGATTGCATTCCATTCTATTGTTTTAGGGAGTAAGGATTATCTACCCTTGCGTCATACATGACTAGACTTGGTATAATAGAAAAAACTAGCATTACCCTTTTATTATATTATATTCTGAGTAAGGATTACTCCATGTGGGCAAAAATGCTGATGCATCCTAAATCAGTACTTCTACATTATTTCAGTTCACCCCTCGTAGAGAACTAAGATTTTGAAGAGAACTAGGAGTAAGGCTAAGATGAGCATTAGAACTAGAACTATGTGAACCAAGAGTAAGAGTTCGTTGGTTCAATGGCAGGGACGCGAGTCACCAAAGCCGAGCCATTTGTACAGTGAAGTTGGAATGAAGATAAAAGTTAATAGCTATTAAAATATCTACTCTCTCCACTACGATTCTAAAGACCGCTCGTGCATCAAGGAATCCTGACTGAGTATAAAGTTGCCCACCGAAGGAGTGCATCCAAGAATTCTACGACGATTATGATGATGATGTTCCAAGCGTCAGTTCATCTCCTTTCATCTCTCTCGCTCTATATCAATCATCTTTTTTTACAGCTCCAAGGGGACCACAGTGTCATGCCCCTCCCAAATAGCAATATTTCCTATAGCAAACAACATTGTTGAGAATCTTCCCACATTAAAGAGGCAATAGAATAAATCAAATGCCCCACTTGCCCCACCCAAAGACCAGCTCTGGATCAGCCCCTTTTTGTGGAGGCAATGTAGGGCCATAGGTCAATTATTCTTTTTCATCTGATGCTACAAATAATCTGATGCTACAAATAACAAAGGCTTAGAAAGGAAACCCCAAGTGGCCCACATAAAATGTCAGGGGATGCCAGAACGATAGTGGGGCAAGTTGGACCAACAGGCACAAAAGGGCAACAAATAGCGTAGGATTCTCTTTGAGATACCGCCTGGCACAGGCAGCTTTTTGGGATCCAAGGCACATCTTTGGGGCATGTATTTTACGGGTGAAAAACTGCAAGAGTACCAAATTTCAGCTAATCTCTAATAGTACTGATTAACATGGATTGAAATGCACTTCATGATGAAGTGGATTTCAAATGCTCGTAACTTTTGGTAGGATTGTTCTATTGAGCTGAAATTTTCAGGGGTTTGTTTTCTCTGTAGAAGCAGTTAATGGTGAAAATTTGAAGCAAATCTGAGATGGCCCAAGGGGAACTTTCCAAAAATTGGACGATTTCCCATGTAATGACCCTACTGTTAGAATGGGACCTACTTTGATAGCTACAAAAACAGGTCATTGGCTTAAGGCTGATTTCCATTCACCAATTTCTGGTGCGCGCGCGACTTTTTGCGATTGATCGTGGATCTAGGCATGCGTACTTACAACAAAAAAGCACGTGAGTATGATCGCGCCATCGCCGGAAAAAGTTGAAGTTTGTTCGACTTTTTGAGAGATCGCCAGTAGTAGCCAATCAAAAGAATAGAAGTTTCAGGAAGTGAAAAATTGCACAATGGCGTCGTAGCTGTGGACTAGTCTGGCTAGGAATAATTTGGTTTGAAGTTCGCATTGCACATAAACAAGATCATATACATAGTGATCAAGGAAGATAGGCAGGTGGGAAGTTATCAGAGAAATTAGTTTCAGCCATCTCCTTTAGGAAAAATTAGGATATTTCAGAAGCAAAAGCCACTAGCCACTCTGACAAGAACAGTTGTTATTTTAACTTTAAGAGTAAGCGGGAAATTGTTTTGCCCCTTGAAAAAAATTCTTATTATACAGCAAATGACTGCATTTCGAAGTCTTTATTTTGCGTAGGTGTTGCTGAAGTGTAGTTTGATATTCACCATGTGTTCGCAAAATGTCGATCGCAAGAAGTCGCGCGCTAGAAATTGATGAATGGAAATCAGCCTTTAGAATTTTCCAAAATAAGCGCATAATCTTGTAAATTGTTCAACTTCGATGCTTAAGCTAAGAGTGTTGGATTGCACTGAATTTACGATCATCAGTTAGCTGATTATTTATTCTTGAACTTTGCTTTACCAGATTTGGTTAAAGTCCCGAATTCTTCAGTCAAGCGAATGCCGCCAGTAGCGAGCAAAAATACTTCCTAGAGCGTTTTGCTCTTTCCTAGCAAATTGTCTGGTAGTGCAGCACGTATTCTATGCACTAACCAGACAGTTCCCAGTTCATTTAATGTTTGGTTTCTTCCATTTGTCGGTAGACAATAAAGTTTTGTAGCATTTACACAAAACGAACACTACAAGTCGTTTATCAAAGTAAGGGGAAGTTATAGAGGCGAACCCTATTGTGAATTGTAGTCTCAGCCCAAGAATATACAATATGAAAATTCACTTTGAATGTCTGCCATTGTTTTTCAACACACGCAAGGAACACATATATAGTAGAATTTAATATCCCATATAAAGGGAACTGGTACCGAATGTTATATAGCAAACCCGATCTCAATGATGACTGCTAATCTCAGATGTACTATACAGCATATTCGCCTGCTGTCGAATGGGATTTGGGTTGAAAATGTGCAAGTCCTGATCCCTTGATTATCACTCTTAATCTCAGATTCAACGCTAAATATGCTATTTCCATTCATTTTTTAGCCATCAAGAGATACGAAAATGTTGCTTATTGTCACTGGCCTTCTTTACGTTATTGTTTACTTGTCTACAGTTGAAGGTAATGTACTCATACACATTACATTGTGTTTTGTCTGCCAATAAACTAATTCTGCGCATACATGATGCATTTAGCTTAAACATATGCAGTTCCCAGAGCACATAAACTGAAGGATTTAGATCGTATCTCTACGACTATAAAAAATATTTGACTTTTCAGGCAGTTGTGATATTTCCCAGTGTTCGGTGGTCATCTACAGGGATTGTGCAGCTTCAACAGCCTGTGGAACTAGTAATGGTGTTAGCTGTGCATATATTGCACCTGGCTTATCTAGGAGTGGATGCGGACGGAACCCATGCACTGCTGTAATAGGAACTGGTGGTTGGCAGACTGTATGCAGTGGAATAGACGCCATTGATGTTATAGGACCATGCAATGTTCAGCTTGCACAGCAGACAAACGGAGGCCTTCCATATACCAAAGTGTTTATACCAGGGTTTCATGGTGTATGGGCGACATATGAAAATGGCATTCACTTTGGAGATCGGGTTTTATCAGTAAAAATGACATGCGCAGGTACTATGATTTCACTCTTTTAGTAACGTATTTCCACTAAAGAATGCCGCCTCTGGTAAACGCCGCTCTTTAATAAACACCGCCCTTTAATAAACGCCGCTCTTTAATAAAAAGTAAATCAATCCAATTAATAATATCAAATAACATCTTTTTCTTCGCAGCAATTACGTATACCCATGTAAAGAATCAAATTTGATTTTTCCAACTTCAGCGCGATCTCAGCAGCGAGCATTCCTCTCGTATTTCTGCTTTCAGATTCTCTTGAGCTCACATTGTATATACATTGATATTCGGGCAAAATGTCATTAAACTTACTTCCATTTAACAACAACAGTTCCAACTTGTAGGATGTCATCTCACCTGAACTGCCTCTTTGCACCCATTGTAATCTGATATTGATACTTGATTGTCGTCAAGAAGACGGTGAGGAAAATCCTCACTGGCAGCGCAAACCGTGAGGAATTGTTCATTCGTGGCAGAAATTATCAAACATGGTAGATATTTTCCTCACAGCCATGAATGAACAATTCCCCACCAAAAATTGACCGCAAACGGTGATGATTTTGCTGAGGAAAGTTTCTTTCGTGGAACTTTACTTAGCAAAATCCTCGCCGTGTGCGCCCGGCTTTACGATAACCCTTTTGAGGGCATAAATCCAAAGTTAAACTAATAAAGAATTGTTGTTTCAAAACTATCAAAATTTTAAAGCAACTTAAGCTATTGACCCTTACACTGTTGCTATTTGCTTAATTAGCAGAAGGAGGGATGTTTTGCATTTATGGTAAGTTTTGGTTGATGTGATTGATGTGATTGATTAATTGATGCAATCGATTGATATGATTAATTGATTTGCGTTATATAGACACAGATGAATGCGCCTCTAGCTCTGCAAACAACTGCAGTTCAAATGCTCTTTGTACCAATACTGTTGGCTCCTACAGTTGCTCTTGCAAAAGTGGATTTAGTGGTAATGGATACAGTTGCACAGACATTGATGAATGCAAGCTGGGAACCCATAGCTGCCATGCGAATGCTGATTGCACCAACGTAGCGGGAAACTACACATGTGCATGCAAACCAGGATACTTAGGAAATGGGACTTCTTGTGATGGTAAGTAAACATGTTTCAGAGTACTATTAGCTTAAGGAGGACACAATGATGCCCATCTGTTATTTGAAAGGCATAGGTTTCCTAGCAACCAATAAGCAAGATGTATCAGGTGGTAGATTTTTGGAAGTATATTTTTCGGACATGTAAGCAAACTTTGCAAGAATATTTGGTTTTTTTGGACATCCCAAATTGTTATTGGACACCATAATATTCGGATGACAAATTTTGGTCCGAAAACTAAGTTGTCCAATAATTTTGGCAGTTCTTGTATGAGAGTAACTGGCAAAGAAGAAGCGAAGGTTGGTACAGGAGAAAGCTACTAGTGACTTTTGATTTTGCACGTAGCAGCAGATCGAGAAATATAATCTGCAGCATTTATCGGTATGGTTTGGACAAATATCATTCATGATTATATTCCTTAACACGTAGATGTATCTAATGATTTGCTTCTGTTTTGAATAATTCCAACATT
>OLMO02000302.1:15720479-15731593 GCA_900291935.2 Cassiopea xamachana
CCCCCCCCCCCCCCCCCCGACTGAGCGGAGATGGCTTCGGATCTGGGCCACATCCATAACGTTTTAAGTATTTGTACTCATTTCAAACATTGATTGTCAGAGTCTACACTCCCTTGCTACCGTGTCTGCTCCATAGAAATAATAGGACTAGAAGGCGCACTCTATTGTAGAGGGAAGATGGCGGAGACTTGGTGGCAAAAGGAAAAATGAGCTAGACATTGAAATCTGCCCAAATGCAGCTGACTGCATTATTTCTTCACGTTTTAAACAGCCGAAGATGCTTTGGTACGAGATGTAGGAATTATATTTCATTGACCGAACGTTTTGTCTTGTTTTACGCAAAGTTTCGTTTATGGCTTCTACCATCAAGAACAACTACAGAAAAGGCACACAAAATAATGGATTTCATGTCTTGTGAATCTTTCTTGTTCGATGATCAAAACGTTGATGTTGAATGACCGTCGCTCTCACCGTTAGCGTAGCGGACAGGCCCTCTGTATTTGCCCACATGACCGTATCCTACTTCTCATTTTGAAGATAAAGGCAGAGTAAGTTGAATAGATATAACCAGCTCAGTGGCTTGGGAAAAGCAGTAAACTAGTATATACTCAAATGCAGAAGAGTTGAAATGGAGAAACCTCTGGTACACTAGTATGGTCCTTTGATAAATAGAATGCTTACTGCGCAACCTTGAGACTTGAAAAACAGAAAATTATCTTTCAAACTGATCCACTGTCAATCAAAGTCAAAAGAGATGTGGGCTGTTTGTTCTCTTCTCCAACACTTAGCAAAGAATAAAATTGCTTTACATTTTAGTGTTTTTGAAGTCTTTTAAGAATTACACAGCAGCAGAAACTAATATGCTAAATGTGTTTGTAGCTACACTAACCATCATCTTATCTTTTATTTTTTAACTCAAATTTTGATCCTTATAATCAAATTCAGATCAGTGATCAAAATGAAATTTTGACTCAATGTTTGACTCTTTTAGATGTGATATGCCTTAAGTTAATTATGCTATAATGCAAGAACATATTCCAAAAAATACATTTACCATTGAAAATGTGTTATTTTATAATGTTATAGTGGAAATTTATTATGAAAAGAGTATTTTCATATCACTGAAAGTATAGTGCACAGCTTAGCAAATAGCAATATAAAAGACAAGAAATTTTATATAGATTTTGTTGCAATCATTGCTTGGATGTGAAAGCACTGTAGTTTATTGACTTTACAACCAAGCTTCCCTATCACTATGCTAATTTTGGAGGCACAGTTGAACTCATCTGTATGTACATGATTATTCACATCAGTTAAGATTGATATCAGCTAACTTAACCTCTTTCTATTTTCTTTGTCACTGAGAAATTATTCCTGCATTCATGCCAAAGCTTTTTAGAGCTAGCTGTTAGAATTAAAAGTTTATATTTAAGACTTATATAAGTTTTTCCTGAAAGTATAACATTTCCCACAGTTTTATCATTGCTAGGAGTCCAGCCTGTCTGTTTTTGAATGATTATTTCTTTAAGACTGGTGATGAAGGCACCTTGCTTGTCATTTTAAAAGCCTGCTGTGTGATTTTGGATTAGTGAATAGCATGGAATAGTAATGCTAAACATGCTAAAATAGTTACAGAATTGGACAGAGACAGATACTTTCCTAGAAAGTTGTACACCTTTTGGGTACATAACTTAGTCTCACCCCAGTAGATTTATTCTGATGACCGGCCATTGATTTTGGGTTTAAAAATCTTGATTTTCAAGGTTTCTTTAAATGCTTAAAGTATGTAGCCAAAATTACTGCTCATTTTGAAGAGTTCGGTTTTCATGTGGCCAAAATTACTGCTAAATTACCGGTAGGGTTCTCTTGAGAAATTACTTTGGCATGCTTCTATTTTGTTATCAGTTCTTTGATTGTCTTTTCTTTAGCTATAATTTCCCTTTGAACAACCTTTAATTATCATGCCAAAGCAGACATGTAATAAAGGAACTATATTTGTCCTTAAATACCTCTTATCTATAGTGCTGTGTGGCTAAGAAGCTGGGTATAAGCAGCTTGATTTATAAAAATATTCTACCCTACTAAGCAATAACAGCAGGAAGCCTATAGGTAGATACAATACAGATTTGCATGCCCATTTTGAGACTGACTTAGGTTCTTCATAGAAACACAAAGTAACCTCATTGCTCTATCTACTTATGTGATATTCTATTATGTCTTCATCTTTGGTCACTGCAAACAAGTAGTTCCATATTCTTTTCTGCTTGATGCATTTGGCAATTTTTTACGAATACCTATTCATAGATACTACTTTGATGGTGATTTGGCTTGATAGAACCCAAGTGCCCAAGTGGTGCCATTCCTCTAAGCACCGTGGCCTACTGGTTTTCGATTTTGTTATCAATCAAGTGAAAAAAGAAAATTAGCAACAACATATCTTGCACTATATACTTCGCAAACGAAGCATGATTATAACCCTGAATTAAATATGGTTTTGTCTTGAGCTTTCCAACTGAATAATGGGACTAAGTTATGAAACAACGACGCACAACTGACAACATAGATCCACAAAATTTGACGCTAAACACATAACTTCATGCTTGTGAAAAGAAATAAAACTCTCCTCAGGCCTATTTCCAGTCACGGGCCTGAAAATTGCGATAGAGCATTTCTTCTCTGGTACCGCCCATTAATGCATCCTGGGTAGACACCGTATTTTGGCATCCTTTAAGATTATTAGGAGCAGGGGTTATTTCTAGGGGGCTCAGGGGGACAGAACACCTTTGTTAAAACTAATGTTCATTTTGCGGGCACAGTTACCTCCCAAAAGTTCTTGTATTGCCTTTGCACTTCAAAGTGTACTGATTCTGCCTCCAAAGTATTTCTACAGCTACATCAATTTTGCACTCTCACGTGGTCATCGAGACATTTCTAAGTTTTGATAATAATATATCAGTATTTAACCAAATTTTCATATCTGCGTCTTTGAAAATATGGGTGTGGTTGCAACTGGTCCACACCCACAGTGTAGGCGTGGTTGCACTTAGAGCCCCTCTTGTTAAAATTATTAGAAGTCACTACTGATGGAAGGTACTGAAGGATTATGGGAGATAAACAAGGATTGCCGTTATCTGTTTTTTCAATAACTGAATGTCAGATCTGTCATCTTCTATTTACCTTTTTGATGTTGAATTATTCACTCTATTGTTAATCTTGACCTTTCGCTTTTTCATTAGCCGATTTACTCTTCTTAGGCATGATTCTGGGTGGAAAAGAGAACCATGGAATCGGAGAAGCAAATGAAGTTGGATGACATCCTTCCTTTGGTTGGGGAGTTTGGAAAATTTCAGATAATTCTAAATATATTTCTATGCATCTTGCAGTTCCCTGGTATTATGCTCATATTTCTTCCCTACTTCTCACAACACAGTCCTTCATGGAAGTGCGTCCAGGGCAGCACAGTCTGTACCTTGAACGGAACTTTTGATCGCACAGATGCGAACTATGATAAACGATGCGACATGGCACGAAGCGAATGGGAATACACCGAAGTTAAGGAATATTCAATTGTAACAGAGGTAAATTCATTCTAATTGTATCTCCACTTTTTGCTTGCTTAATTAGTAATTCTCCAAGATTTATCCTCTCTCATTCAGAATGTTATTGTGGGACACATTTTTCTTCCGTTCTACTTAAAATACTACTTGTTTTCTTGATTATTATCAAATCGTATTTCAGTTCGATATGGTCTGTGATAAAGATCCTTATCTTCATTTGGCGACTTCTCTTATTTTTGTGTCGTGGGCAATTGGCGCGATTGTTCTGGGATGGCTGAGCGACAGGTTTCATTTTATACTATCATATGATGATTTTCTTATTAACCTGACGATTTCAGTTCAGTATGGAATATATTTAAATAGAGATTGTAATTTTTGATTTGAAATGAGAGTGTTCCTGAGATGAGCATTGTTATGGTAGTATCTCTTGTCATAGTACCTTGGTAGGCAATCCAAGAAGTTCACGTGGTGAAAGCTCAAAACTGATTCTGCTACAGTTAATGGAAAGTGATGTTGTCATCCTCCAGTTGATTACTTCTCAAAACTTTTTCCTGTTTATTGTTTCATGTTTACTTTACATTCATAAGAATTAATTAAATAGAGTGGATTTTCTTGAAATAAAAAGCTCTTCATCAATCCCTGTTTTGCTTTCTACAGGTATGGTCGCAAAATTGCAACGCTTGCTTGTTCTGTTGCCGTTATGGTACTTGGATTTTCAAGCGCATTTTCACCCAATTTTGCTGCTTATGTCACATTTCGATTCTTGCTGGGGCTTTTCATTACTGGAAACATAGTGTACCCTTTTATTTTCATTTCTGAGTATGTTGGGACGAAATGGCGCCCTCTTGTGGGTATGGCAGTATGGCTTGGAGCATCGTTAGGTATACTTCTTCTTGGGGTCACGGCACCATACGTAAGAACATGGAAGGCCTTAACTATCACGTGTACAGCACCTTATATAATTCTGGTTTTGTTTTTCAAGTAAGTAAATTTCAGCCATTTTAAAGCTTTCTACTTCATTTTTTGTCAAAGCACTTTTTTTGGGTTTTCCTTCTGCTTTTCATGCTCTCACTCGTTCGTTCAGTCACTCTTTCATTCATTCGTTCATTCACTCTTTCATTCAGTCATCCATTCCTTCATTTGTTCATTCATTCATTACTGTCATTTCCTATTCAACACTTTATTGATCGTCCCATAGTTTTACAAATGAGCAAACTTGAGTTGAAGCTTTTTCATGCTTGTTAATTTTAGCAGAAACTTCTATTGAATAACTGTGGAAAACTCTTCTCTTTAAAACTTTTTCTCTTAATTAAGACCATTTCCAGAGTCCGCAAGATGGCTAATTTTGAACGGTAGAAAAGATGAGGTTCAGGACATTCTACAACGTATTGCCAGAGCAAATAAAAAGCAGCTACCAGAAATAAGAATTGCTGATATCGACAAGGAAGTCAAGCCCGGATTCAAACATTTTGTTCGTCTTTTTACACCCAGAAGAATTGCTTTCCGAAGTTTGATTCAAGGATTTGCATGGTGAGTAGGAATGTTTATTCAATTTAATCAGGCCCGTAGGCAAATGGGACAAGTCCCTCAGACCGCCATTCCTTCTCTACTCACGAGCAGTTTTCCCTTTCCTCCTTCTCACAGGGCTGCTGCGTTTGAGCCTATCAATGGACCTCTTCCATTCTATTCCTTCTATCTTCTATATTTTCTTCATTCTATATTTTCTTCTTTCTATATTTTCTTCATGCCCTCTGTATTTTCGGCCAACTCTTTGTAACGAAACGTCAAGGAAGCACTGTGCCCAACAGGATGCTAATTCTCCTGCATCACAATCAATGTTCTTGCAGTTTCGTACACATTGGGTGTGCCATGCCTCTAGCATACCAATACACCTGGGATTTGGGTGCCACACCCCTCCATTTTCCCGCTTTCAGATTCCATTGGCTACTTGCCTGGGGTTAATGTAGAATTAAATGACACATTTTTCAAATAAGGTGTATTATGGCTGCTGCATAAGATGTAGTAAAACTTTAACAGAGACGGACCGCGTATTGCACCTCATCCCAACGGCGTAACAGACCAGTGTGGGACTGTTAGTGAAAATGATGGTTAGGGACCTCTATAATGAGGGATGTAATGATAGACTCTTAACAATGGTGGCTGAGCACACAATTTTGAAGACCACGCCCTTTTAGAATCGACCAAACCCATTTCATTCCTCCAGGCCAAGCTATAACATGATATGGTGATGTGATGTGAAATGAGTTTTGAAGACCACGCCCTTTAAGAATCGACCACACCCATTTCATTCCTCGATATTCCATTGAACACCGAGCTCCAGTCCAAGCTGTAATTATTATATGGTGATGTGATGTGAATGTGAAATGAGTTTGCAAATCTTGAGCAAAGTGGACAAATTTAATAAAAACTTTCAATAATTTGACATTGAAAGTAAGGACTGAGCCCCAAAATTTTTGACAAATTTAACAAGGGAACTGCGCCCAATCTTTTTGGGAGACTCTTTTATGGAACTGCGCCAAAACTTTCTTAGTTTTATGCTTGGAAGTGCCTGATATGCGCTATACCATTACTTCACCCCTTCCTACTTCTCCCATTGCTTCATCTCGAACCACAGTTATGGATATATAGATAAAAACTTCCACTATCGAATACTACTCTATCTAGGGTAATCTTTTTTGTTGCAACTGTTCTAGACCCGTTTGCTTTGTATGTAGCAACTAAAGGATTGTAAATTGACTCGTTTACCTTTACAGAATCATAAATTGACTCAATTGCCTTAACAGGATCGTAAACGGACTCGTTTATTATGGTGTTTCATATGCAGCTGATGACCTAGGAGGAAGCATGTACATGAACTTCAATGTGTCTACTTTGGCAGGAATTCCTGCTGCTGTGGCTTTCTTTTACCTTTCAAACAGGTATGTACCAATGTTATGCACCAATGGTATGCACTGCATAGCAAGTCATTCATTCAGACACTTGCTCATTTGTGTAGTTTGTGGGGGGAGGGAGGGGTCGAAGGTATGTCATACAGATCTAATGTGTCATCTCCCCAGTCAAATTTTTTTAGAATATGCCATGCGATAGATTTTATTTAAACAGCTTTTGAATTTCAATATTGTGATTTTTATAAGATGTTGTTTTGCATTTTAGGATTGGTCGGAAGAACACAACACTATATCCAATGCTTATTGCTGGAATTTCCTGTATTTCGGTCTCATTAATTTCCAAAAGTTAGTGACTGTTTTGTTTCCATATGGTCATAATTCCATTCTTTTTTGACGCTTTCGTTGAATGCATCTTTGAGAAAAAAGTCTTATATGCATCTGTGGTGGGAAGTGTATACTCTTCAAAGTGTACAAATGTTTTCGATTTTGATAATTTTCAGTTGATTCAAAGCTGTACAATCAAAAGTGAATGGTTTAAATCTTAACTGGGTTGCCCCTTTTCTCTCTAGAGCATAACTGGGCGCGTCTGCTGCTTGGAACGATTGGTAAATTTGCTATAACAATATCTTTTGATGCAATCTACACTTGGTCAACGGAACTGTATCCGACAGAAATACGGTAAGTCTCCTAATAAGGCAGTTATCTTTATCTGAATGAATGAATTAGTTGTGGAACATTTAAGCCGTGTCCACACTACACAAACTAACCTGGGTTCGCCCCAGATTTCAACTAACCCAGGTTAGATTTTCCTAGTGTGGACGCAACTAACCTAGGTTCGCCTCAGGTTAGTTTAGCCCTGCTTGGGAGATAGGTTCGACTTAGGTTCGACGTAGGTTAGTTGTGAAAAATGTAGTGTGGACACAAACCTGGGGCGAACCTAGGTTATTTTTGCACTTAAGGCATACGCAATGGCGGCTTCGGTTATTTGATCGTTACTTTTGAGTGCTTTTCTGAATGTAAACTGTGCTTGCATATGTATAAGTATTGATTTACATCAGCAGCGGCATAATGACTTTCTTAATTCTTTTCAAAAGCTCAATTCCTCCATGTTGTTTTAACTGCAGTATCGCAAGCTTTGTTATCATTGCGATTTCTAGAAAAATAATTGAACTACAAGTGTTAGTACCGTACACGTTGTTCTCCACTATATTTTATTCAAATCTGTAACGAGCATTCTGAATAACGTGCCTCGTGTACATGCGTAGATTCTCTTAACCTAGTTTTAAATTAGGTACCACAGTGTGGACACAACCTGGGTTTGCCCCAAATTAAACTAACCTGGAGCGAACCTAGGTTAGTTTGTGTAGTGTGGACACGGCATTAGAATATGTTTTCCTTATCAGAATTGCTAGTTCACCAAGATATTAGATGTATTTCAAATTTTTCTCGTTTGACCTTTGCTAGTTTCAATCAAAATTTAGTTAGTATATTTTTAAATAGTCGCACTTTCAGAAAAGGAGCCAAGAGAGAGAAGATGAAAATGAATTAATTTCTCATTGAGAGGTATATAATGTGTGATCAATAAGTTAGAAAAGCCAGAATAACACCTAGTCGTTCAAATTGCCTGAGTTGCATCAAGCAACAAAATTTGTTGAATTGCATTGTAGTAGGACTTTCCTTTATCACGATTTGTTAAAATAAAAAGACGATTATCGATGTTGATAGAAATGATGGTGATTATTATTATCATGGTGATGATGATGATGATAGTGATGTTGGCTTGACCATGATTGGAGACCACACCGTGGCGAGCGGCCACAGAGAGACAACTGGCCTTAAGTTGATAGTGATTTATGTCGCAGAGCTTCAAAATAGGGCAGGTGTTGGTGGCCTGTGGCAAACCGTCCAACCAGGCCCCTTCAGTGAAAAGCAGACTCAATAGCTCATGCTGCAGCTCTGCCTAATAACTGTGGGATTAACAGAGTTGATTGAGTGTAGCCGACTCGATCACCTCTTTTAAACAAATGACAAGCGAAAGCAGATAATGTTGGTGGGGATGGTGATGATTATAGTTATGCTAGTGATGATGTTGATGATGATAATGATGTTGGTGGTATTGGTGATAATGTTAATAAAAGTAATAATCCTGGGGCACAACAATGGTTTATAATGCCATCTTTTAAATTTGCAGAGGCGCTGGAATGGGTTACTTGCAAATTGCGGCTCGTATTGGCTCAGCACTTGCTCCTTGGGTTGCTAAATGGTTGCTGGTATTCAGCAAAATATTACCATTTGCGCTCATGGGAGCTTGTTCATTTGTTTGTGGAGTTCTTCTATATTTTCTTCCGGAAACCGCACACAAGAAAACTGCAGAGACTATTGAAGATCAGTTTGATGATTATGAAGTCAATTATAATGTCAATGCTAGCATTAGTTGGATTGGAAGTTCAATTGAGATGAAAGCAGACCTGAAGAAGGCCCAGGAACTATCCTAGAGAGAATTATTTTATTACTGTTAAAGAAAAACTAGCTTGGGTTTTAACAATTGCCTTTAATTCATAATTTAGACCATATTTCTTCGCATCTATCTGGAGAGGAGGAATAATTTCTTGAATTGAAATCAAAATCTTCAGTGCCCCTTTGCATACTTATATACTTTGCAAATGCATGGAAATAGGTTGCAGGAAGTGAATGTTCGTTTAGGTTAAGATTTCTTTATCTGCAAATAGAATCTTGAAAGTGTTTTAGTACACGTGTTTTTTTATAAGAAAACCGTAATTGTTTCCTGAGCCTCAATTTCCATAACTTTTCCCGAAATTAAGCCAGATATTTTCTTAAATTTTTCTTAACTTTTACTAAAATAAACTGGCTAAAGTGGTTCACACTTTCGTTACTAATATTGTATACTTGAATTTGAATTCCATCTTTTACATTCTGAATGCAATAACAATAGAACATATCGATTTTTGTCTTCCTATGTGCAAGTTTTTCATTGATGATAACCAGTGCTGTAGAGCTAGATTAATAACTGGGGGGGTGGGCTCATACATAAATTCAAATACTTCACAACGAGGCTATGAATTGTATTTCAAAACGAGGCTACTTGACAATGGGCGTAATCACATGGCCTTTTAGGTCATATGGCATGACCGGATGCACTTTCACGTCATACCCAGGGCAGACATTTCTCTTACTGATGCGATTCGATCTAAATTTCTACTAAAAGTTATGCTGTGTTTATAGAATTTTCTAAATTTCCTTGTCATAGTAACCAGGCCATAAGAACAACAAAAATTACCTTACTTACTAAAAGGAGAATCAAATTTATTACGTACAAATCAAGCAAACGTCAGATGAGGAATTAAAACCTTAGCAACAAACAAACAACACGACGATAGCAACGTGCAGCGTGATAAAATCTAAATATTGTTCTTGACGGAATAGTTCAGATTAAGCCAATTACGTAATGTCTAGCATTCCCCACAATAGTTTTAAGAAACCTTTTGAATGAAAAGAATATTAATGCCCCCCAAAGTTCAGTTCTGGATCCCCCTGACGTAATATAAGCAGCATTTACAAATACCTCAATATCATTGTATACTCTAAGTGCACAGTTTGTAGTAATAGTTCAACACAAAGCACTTTGATGAGCAAACCAATTCAATGATTAGCGAGAAAAATCAAAACTTTTAGGGGACTGCACCCCAGACTGAGCATTGCGAAATATTAAATAGAACCGGAGAGCAGGCAGAAAAGTTTCCTGAATTTCCTATTGTTCTTTCAGAAAATTTGCCCGAGTGAAACGGATTTCTGCCAAACTTAGGGGCTGCAGGCCTCCATCTTCGTACTTTTATGCCTTTGTCTGGCAGCAGCGCAAATATATTGTAAATGTAGAGTTCCTACCTTTTATACAATTACTTTTCTTTGTGACTGTAACAATTAATGTCTTACTCCAAAACAATCGCTATCGTCTTTCAACTGCACGCGGCGGCTCCCGCCCTCCGCTGACGAAAGGAATGTGGCAACACCGACTTTGAGACAGGAGGGAGATTACGCATCCTACGATACCGCTAACGGTATCCTTATGATGCATGAGAACACAAAACGCTGACGCTCAGAAAACATGCGACCAGACAGGTGCAACCTCAAAATGACAGGGCTGCGAAGTTCTTGCACTTGGCGGGAAAATAACTATATATACTTTCAGTGGCGGCTCGTGCTATTGGGCACTATGGGCAATGCCCCCCCACCGAAAAATAAATGAAAAGAAAAAATTGTGCAATTAAGCTATAGCAGTGAGAAAAATATAAAACGTTATATCCTAGCATGTTTCACCAGGCATTCAAGGGCGCGAGATTCGATTACATCTAATTGTGTTGACTTGAGCCTCGTACGTAAACATTTAAAAAATGATGTCATTTTCTGGGCAAACTAGATTCTGCCCTTGGAATTGGCTACCTGACATGCGCAATAGCAAGGATCAAAAGCCCAATGCCGAAAAAAGAAGTAGCCGATTGGCTGAAATTGACGAAATTTGGGCAAGACACATTTTGCCCTCTCTTGTACAACAACAACAACGACCACAACAGCTCTGAAATGTAAACATACAAGGGACATTCTCTCCGAGCATGCTAGCGCAAAAGACCTC